>OW026520.1:32732999-32972999 GCA_932274085.1 Protocalliphora azurea | reverse complement strand
GAGGTTAAAATAAAAAAAAACGTCATAATTTTAAGACAATTTTAATATGTTAAATCCTCTTAAGAACAGTACTTTCTCAAGAGCTGCTACATAATTTAGGGACCTGAGGATCTCACGAAAAAGTAGAATATATAATCGGAAAAGAATTTATTATTATTTGTTAGCAACATTTTTATTCTAATAAATATTTACCTAAAATTGAAAAAGAGTTATAGAAAAGGTTTAAAATTTATTGCCTTAAACTCAATTCATATATGAATATATATATATATGAATATATACCTTAGTTGCCTAAGAATTTATTCAGCTCATTGTTTTCCTAAGATTTGGAAAAACTAAACAAAATGTATTTACATTTTTATCACAATTTAATAAATTAAACATAAAATTTTAATTTTGTTGCATAATAATCAATTCAGCTAAAAAGTTTCTTCAAATTTAGATAAAAATTGTAATTCAGCTGTACAAAAAATCGATTCAGCTTGCAATTTTTTAAGAATTTATATAGATTTTTTCAATAAAATAAACATAAAATTATAATTTAGTTGCATAATAATCAATTCAGCTAAAAAAATTTCTTAAAATTTAGATAAAAATTGTAATTCAACTGTACAAAAAATCGATTCAGCTTGGAAATTTTTAAGAATTTATATAGATTTTTTCAACAAATTAAACAGTATATTATAATTCAGTTGGTTAAAAGTTAATTCAGCTAGCAATTTTCTTAAAATTAAGATTAAAAGGTGAATTCAGCTAAATAAAAACTCAATTTTTATTCTATAAATTAGCATATTTTGCCGAAAATCACAATTCAGCTGCTTTAAAACTAATTCAGCTCACAACTTTTTTAAAATTAATATTAAAATTTGAATTCAGCTAACAAATTTTAAAAAATTTATACAATTATTTTCCATATATTAATAAATTAAACTGAAAGCTTCAATTGAGCTGCTCATTCAGCAAACCAAAAATGCAAATTTTCCAAAATTTATTTAATTATTCATCAGAAACTATGAATTATAACAAAGCATTTCAATTCAGCGCCTAAAAAATCTATTCAGCTATTAATTTTCATCATATTTAGGTAGAAACTGCAATTCAGCTATATAGAAATCAAATTCAGCTATAAATTTTCATCAACTTTAGCGAAAAACTATAAAATGTTTAAGAAAAACTCAATTCAGCTACAACTTCAGTATTATTTTTATGTTTATTTTCCATTTGCCATAAAAGTATAGTAATTCAGCCCTTAAAAACACAATTCAGCAACATTTTTTATTTAAATTCTATAAATTTCAAACATTTTATTTAATTTTGTATAAACATTTATATGCGACTTGAAAATATTCAATTCAGCTACAATATTTTTTATGTTTATTTTCCATTTGCCATAAAAATATAGTAATTCAGCTCTTAAAAACACAATTCAGCTACATTTTTTATTTAAATTCTATAAATTTCAAAGATTTTATTTAATTTTGTATAAATATATACAATATTACAACATTATTATACTAATCATTCATTTTTATTATAAATATAGTAATTCAGCTATGGAATTATCAATTGCTAAATTCTTCGAGTTTATTACAAATTTATCATAAAATTGTAATTCAGCTAATGAAAACTAAATTCAGCTATAATTTTAAGCTATATATTGTTTTTTGTTTACCATTTGTATTAAAAATTTTGCTATTTTAGTAACAATTCAGCTAACAATTTTTATTAAAATTCTATAAATTTCTTATAAAAATCTTCATAAAGCTTTAAAAAAGCATAATTCTATATTTTTTTTATAAATTTTGCAAAATCAACTATAGAATTAACAGTTCAGCTATTTGAAAAACTATTTATCAGATATTTATTATTAAAAATCTATATTTTTTAAGTTTTACTTAAATTTTTTTATATAAATAATTATTCAGCTTAAAAAAAAACTCAATCTAACATAGTAAAACATTATTATATAAATTCTACATTTGCTTTAGATATTTTACAAATTCAGCTATAGAATTACCAATTCGGCTTGAATTTTTTTTTTTTGCTAGAAACCCTTAAAGTTTTTTTTTATTTTTATTACAAATTTTGTGTTAAATTGCTAATTCAGCTAATATAAAATTAGTTTCGCTACAAATTTACAATCTCTAATGCATTATTTTAATGTTTATTCCCATCCGCCTTAAAAAAAAGTATTCAGGCAAGTATTTATTAAAAAAAAATCTATAAATTTCTTAGGTTTAGTCAAAATTTGTGTTTATAAAGACTTATTCAACTTAGAAAAACTTAATTCAGCTACAATATTACAACATGATTAAACCAATTCTACATTTTTTTTTATAAATTTTTTAATTCAGCTATGGAATCAACAATTCAGCTAGCATTTTTTGCGAAAAATTCCTAAATTTCTTAGGTTTAGTCAAAATTTGTGTTTATAAAGACTTATTCAGCTTAGAAAAACTTAATTCAGCTACAATATTACAACATGATTAAACCAATTCTACATTTTTTTTATAAATGTTTTAATTCAGCTATGGAATCAACAATTCAGCTAGCATTTTTTGCGAAAAATTCCTAAATTTCTTAGCTTTTATTACAAATTTTCGTCATAAAATGATAGTTCAACTAATAAAACATCAATTCAGCTATTAATTTATGAGCTCTATTGCATAATTTTTATGACTATTTACCATTAGCCTTAAAATTTTAGCCATTCAGCTATAAAGAAATTTATTCAGCTAGCATTTTTTACTAAAAAAAAAAGCAAATTCTTTGTATTTATTAAATTTTGTCTTTCAAAGTTATTTTTGTTGACAAAAACTTAATTCAGCAGTAAATTTATCATTTATATTTTGTTTAATTTTTATGTTTATTTAACATATACTAAGATTCTCATAACCTTTTCCCTTTACTAAATTGTCGAAGATGCGTTAATGAGAACTTTGGCCCTAACAGATATGAATTATTGCTCAAGACAGTTTCAGTATAAGAGAATAATCTTTAGAAAGTTAAAGTGTTTTTTTCCAAATTCAAATATAGTTTTAAATCCCAAATATATTACAACATTTAATTAACATTGTAATAATATTTTAAAGGATTTAATCACAATGGCTTAAGGTTTCTCATACAATTTCGCAGAAAAAACTACAATTCATCATCTGTAATATAATACCTAGAACAATGCCCAATGCAAAGCATATTAATTTGGCACGTTCGATTATATTTTTATTTAATTATCAACTTTATTATCATTATTTTGTTTTTATTACTTTACTAAACAACTTGACTTGTAACTATTTGTTGTCATATAAATGTACATAACTATGAGTAAATGAATTGGTACAGTACCTTTATAGCACAGTTTTTATTTTTTTTAGCTATTCGCTATTTAAATCTAAGTATATATATATTTTTTTAATTTTAAAGTAATTTAATTTCTCGTGTTTATTTTTATTTATTTTTTTTTTAACAAAAAAAAAAAAAGTATTTTAACGATGAATTTGATCTTTGACACGCATATTTTAACGACGTATATGCATATGAGTTTCATGTAAATTAAAATTTGAAATCGTATTGCCAGGCGAAACAGGCAAACAAAACGGTTGACTCATTTTACACTGAAGGCAAAAACTAAGAAAAGCATAATTCCCCACTATTTCTTTCTAAATTAAAATAAATTCTATTTCCGTTTTGCTTTTTACTGTAACTTCAATATAGAAAAACTTGACCAACACACAGACATCAACAAACATTCTGAAATACATACAAACATGCATATTGACAGGCAAAAAACATTCAATCATATAAACACCATATACGAGTACCTTTTTTCTTGTTTCAACCTAAATGCCTTTTAGTTTAATTCAAATATAAGTGCAAGTGTATGTATGTTCAATAAACTTAGTTGTTGTTAAATTAAAATTGAAAAACAAAAACAAAAACCAACAACAACAACAAAAGCTTACAATAAAATTCGAATGATAACAATTGATAAGAATCGTATGAGTTGTATGTTTATAAGTGGATATGTCAGATTATATTTGTTTAATCAATATTTTTTTTTTTATTTTATTTTTTGTTGTTTAAATTAATAGGTGTTTTTTGATATGTATGTATGTGAGTGTTTTTAAATTATATATATAAATAATAGAATAATGATTAATACTAGGTAGTACACGGATACAGCTAAAAATATTTAAAATCCAGCACAAATAAATAATTTCGTTAGAAAGAAATTATAAAATCTTAAAAATGTTTGCCAACAAAAAGAAAATGTATTAAATATACAAAAAGATGATGTTTATGTTTTTGTTTATTTATTTATTGATATTCTATTTATATACAAATATAAAAAAATGATGTTTTAATAAAAAAGAAATGAAAAAGAAAGAGTGGTTGATTTAAAACGACTACAAGACACCTTACAACTGTTAAGGGAAATAGCTGATAAATATATTGTATGAGCATCAGTTCATGTGAGAAGAATATATTTTTTATACTTAAGAATCTACAAATTCGTCTGTGATCAGTGTCTTTTAGGTTCAATTAAAGACATTTATCACAGGTGCTAATAATAAATCTGATAAATATATTCTCAGTAAGTCAAGCAGATGTGGGTGGATCTTTTATCGTATGATATTTAACTATTTTCTGCAAAGCTGAAATAGTTCCAGAACTCCAAGACTTTTGCCTAAAATCGTCAGCAATTTTTACCTGAAATATCAATTTATTTGATGAAAAATTTTGTTCACAAAATATTTTCAATAAAATTTTTCACTTCAAACTTTTCAATAACATCATAGAAAAAATATGGTCTATTAAACGAATTATCAAAGATAAAAACTATTCCAATTACTTTTTTAATTGTATCAAAGTTCAAATTTTCTAATATTTTTTTACTGAAAATAAAAATATGAAATAATGAATTCATCAAATAAAAATAAAAGTAAGTGATAATATACAATTTTTTAATAGGTTGAATTTCAATTATTAAAATACTCATATAATCATTCGTAATTGAAATTGGATTTTAGATTTTTCTATGTAAAATTTGAATTTAATTCGATTCAATTTTAAGTAATTTATTCAATTATAAAAATATTTGAAATCATTTTAAAATTCTGATTAATATTTTATTTTATTTTTTTGTGACTTTTCATTGGAAAATTTTATAATTTTTCATTTGAAAATTTCTACTTCATTTTTCATTAAAAAATTTTTGTAAAACTTTTCATCAAAAATTATTTCCAAGAATTATTTTAATAAAAATATTCAATAAATATTAATTCGACAAAACAATTCACTCATTTAAAATTTGTCTAAAAACTCCGAGAAATGTTTACTACAAGATTTTCACCAAAAATTTATGCAACAATAAAATTTCACTAAAATTTTTCACATTTGAAATTTTGTTAAACAAATTTTTATTCATCAAAACTTTATTAAATATATTAACTTATATTTGTTCACTAAAAAGTAATAAAACATTTTACCCAAGACTTTTTAAAAATTTCTCTCAAACATTAATCAAAATAGTTTTAATAAAAATTTTCGGCAAAAGATTTTAAGCAAAAAGTCAAAAAATTAATTTTTACTAAAAAATTTCAAAAGTTTCATTGGAAAACGTTAAAAACTTAAGCCAAAAGTTTTCATTTTTACTGAAAATTTTCAATAGGAAATGATATTATAAATGCTCTAAAAAATTAAATAAAATGTGTCTTTAATTAATAATAATAATAATAATAATAATAATAATAATAGTAATAATAATAATAATAATAATAATAATAATAATAATAATAATAATAATAATAATAATATTAATAATAATGATGTTAAAAATAATAATAACAATAATAATAATAATAATAATAATAATAATAATAATAATAATAATAATAATAATAATAATAATAATAATGTTAAAAATAACAATAATAATAATAATTATAATAATAATAATAATAATAATAGCAATAATAATAATAATAATAATAATAATAATAATAATAATAATAATAATAATAACAATAATAACAATAATAATAATAATAATAATAATAATAATAATAATATTAATAATAATAATAATAATAATTTTAAAAATAATAATAACAGTAATAATAATAATAATAATAATAATAATGTTAAAAATAATAATAACAATAATAATAATAATAATAATAATAATAATAATAATAATAATAATAGCAATAATAATAATAATAATAATAATAATAATAATTATTCACTAAAAATTGTTTTCTCTAAAAATGACTTCAATAAAAATGTTCGCCAAAAATATTCACTAATTTTTTTTTTTAATAATAAAAAAAGACCAAAAATTATCAGAGAATATTGAAGTCGAATTACTAAAAACTTTCCCCAAAAATTAATTTTCACTGGAAATTTTCATAAAAAATTTTCAAATATGATTTCCCTATATATGAGCTACAAATTTTCACAAAATTATTTCTTTAATTTTTACTAAAATATTATCTTACCAAAAGTGTTTCAATAAACATTTTTAAAAAGTTTTCATTAAAAATTGTTGTCTAAAAAAATGTCCAATAAAAATAATTTCACTAAAAATAATAAAAAATTTTAGCCAAAATTTTTAAAAATATAATAAAAATTTCACTAAAAATTTTCCCAAAAATTTAAAAAGAATTTACACCAAAAATTATCAGTAAAAATTGTTTTACTATAAATTTTTGCCTAAAATATTTTTACCAAAAATATTCATTGAAAATTTTTCAGCGACAGATTTCACTAGAAATACTAATAATGTTTATGACTAGAAAGTTTCACTTGAAACACTAAATTATTTTATAAAAATTTTAAATAAAAATTTCATTAAAACTGTTATTCAAAATTTTACTAAAAATTTCACCAATAATTTTAAAAAATTTTACATAAAAAATATTCACAGCACTTCATATATTCAGCATCTTTGGTTCAATAAAATAGATTTGTGCCAAAAGTAGTAATTAAAAATATTCTGGAAAAAGTTTCACTACAAATTTTCATTAAAAAATGTATGTCCAAAAAGTTGTCACTAAATTTTTTTTCCTAAAACTTTTTATCAAAACTGTTTATTAAAATTTTTCTCCAGAAAGTCACTAAAGGCACACAAAAATTTCATTAAAATTTTAACTAAAAAGATCACCAAAACTTTCCAAAATTTCATTAAAAATTCCAATAACAAAAATTCCTCAACAATTTTCATTAAAAATTCCTCAACACTTGTCTAAAAATTTATTCAAATATTTTCACTTAAAATTCCACCAAATAATGTTCACCAAAAATGTAAGAAAAAAATCATCCAATATTTTCATTAAAAGATTTTCCAAATAATTATACTAAATATAATGTTTATCAAAAATTTTGAAAAAAAAATTAAACCAAAAATCACACTTTAAATTTCACCAAATAATATCCACTAAATATTTTAATTAAAAGTCTCAATAAAAAAATTCATTAAAAATTTTCAGTAAAAATTATTTCTAAATAATTTTATTATATCATATCAAATATGTTAAAAAAATCAGCCAAAATTTCACTAAAAAATTTCACTAAAAACTTTTTCAAAAATTCTCACCTAGAATTTCACTTTTGAGAAAAAAATTCACTAAATATTTTCACTCAATAAAATTTTTCTCTAAATAATTTTACTAATGTTCATAAAAAAAAATTTCACTCAAATATTTTTCTTAAAAATTTCTCCAAAAATTCTAACTTCAAATTTCACTGAATAATGAATTTGCACCAAAATTTTTGAGAAAAAAAAAATTACCAAATATTTTCATTAAAGATTGCAGTACAAAATTTTCATTAAAAAATTTCACTAAAAATTTTCTAAATTAATAATATATATGTTCCTTTCACTCCTCGAGGGAGCATAGGGCCATAAATAATTTAATAAAGTTCATAAAAATTTTTTTCTGAATAAAGTTCATAAAAAATTTTGAACAAAGAAAATTCACTGAAAATTTCACCAAAAAAATTTACCTAAGAATTTCTCCAAATATTATCACTTAAAATTTTACTGAATGTTCAAAAAGAATTTGCGAAAAATTCACCAAATATTTTCATTTAAAATTGTAATAAAAAAAAAAAGATTTCACTAAAAATTTTCTAAATAATTTTACTAAATAATGTTTATCAAATAGTTTGATAAAAAATTTTAACAAAATTTCACTAAAAAATACACCAAAAATTCTCATTTTCTCTTATTTTCTCATTTTTAAGAAAAAAATTCACCAAATATTTTCATTAAAAATTGCAATAAAAATTTTATCTGAAATTTCATCTAAATAATGTTATTCAATAATTTTGATATACAAATTTACTAAAAATTGTAACAAAAATTTCACCAACAAATTTCACTAAAAATTAAAAAAAATTTCAACAAAAACTTTACAAAAAAAAAAAAAAATTTACTAAAAATTTCACAAAAAATTTAAATTTAAAATTTTAAAACAATTCTCACTAAAAATTTTAGTAACAAATTTCACCCAATAAAATTTTAATAAAAATATTTTCACTATAAATTTTATTAAAAAAATTTTCACTAAAAAATTACACTAAAGAAATCTAGGTAAAAATTGTGGGAAAAAAGTTCATCTAATATTTTCTTTAAAATTTGCTATAAACATTTTCACTAAAAATTTCACCAAAAAATATTCACAAAAATTTCTATTCAAAATTTCACAATTTTCACAAAAGATGTTGCTAATTAATAAATAAAATTCCATTTAAAATTCTTTCAAAAAATTTCACGAAAAACGTCCACCACTAATTAAAAAAAAAAATTAATATTTTCACTTAAAATTATATCGAAATTTTTTCTCTAATAATAAATAAAATATATTAAATAATAAATTTTCATTAAAAATTTGATCAAAAATTTCAAATTTTTTGTTTCCAAGGTTTTTTTTTTTAAATATATTATTCCCTAAATTTCACTGTAGGGTATATAAAATCAAAATAAACACAAAAAATTAGACCAATAAAAATTTTAAATATTATTTCTTAAAAAAAAAAAAAAATAATAAAAAATAAAAATAGGTCTAGTTTTGTCTTATTTACGTATGATGAAAAGTCTTTAATAATAAATGGAAAATTTTTGGCATTAGATCTAACAATAGACCAAACATTTTCGTAAAATATGTATTTTTTTATAAAAAGAAAAATTTGTTGTTTTTATTTTCTTTTTTTATTTATTCTAATATAAATGAAAAATGTTTTGCAATAAAGATTTTAACTTAAAAAAAAATGTTTAATTAAAAGAAAAGCAAAAGAAGCAGAAGAACACAAAATATGCACACTCACTCTAAAATAAAAATGTATGCAAATTTATGTGATTGATTAAATTAAAATGAATTTAAAATAATAAAAAAAAGACGGCCACAATGAAATGTAGTATGAAATAAAAAACTTAAATGAGGTGGCCAATAATACAAAGAAATAAATAAAATAAAAAATAAAATAAAATTAACGTTGTTCTACTCATATCATTGAATAAACAATAACGAACGCTCAGTCATTTAGCCCGTCACAGCGCACACTATCATTTGTGCCAGACACTTTAAAGTGTTGAACTTTGGAATGTGACGCGGTGACCAGTTATTTTCTTCTGCAACTTTTTTTTTTTTTTTTTTTGAGGTTTGGGGTTATTATAATACAAATAATAATAGTTAATCCATATAGTGGTGATGATGATCAACAACAACATCATCATCATCGTCATCGTTTTTGAAAACAAAAATAACAACATTAGCGAGAGCTCATCTTTGTCAACAATATCAAAATTAAACCAATCAACCACAAATACATTTGCATAAAATCTCTTTTTAAGTTAGTATAGGTACTACAGGGGTGGGCTGCTTTAGAATGGATTAGTAAATTTTTAGTCGTGTTAAATTTTTTAACATATGTAGTTACTTTGTAATGACAACAGCATATTGTATGCATTACATAGAAGTTGTTCAGTAACTACTTATTTATAACCCGGTATGTAATTAATTATTTATGATCACATTTTTTAAAATACTACTTTATATTAGCTTCTTAACTCATTACATGGCAACCAAAGTTTTTGTTGGGTAATTAATTGTTCTTACTAAATTGTGTCACCCCAGTAAAACAAACGATTTATGTACATTAGACAAAAACAAAAAATATATTTATTTTGTTGTTTTCTTGTTAAATGGATAAATCTATTTGTGAATTAAATTTGTAAACAAAGCCATCAACACTTGAAAGATAGACATTTCCTCCCTCTTCCCATTACTATTAAATATTATTATTGTATTTTTCTATATGATTAGTTTTAGTTTAGTATTGAGTGGTGGATAGATGTACTAAAGTTTTTTTAACATTGAATTTATAGTTTTCTATAATTTCATTTTCTATTTTTTATTTAACATGATCATGATGATCAAGCAGTTTTTATCTTTTTTTTATTATTTTTTGCATTAGCATTTAAACATACTTTTTTAAACCAAATAATATTAATTAACATGTTCAGATGTATACAACAATATTTCATTAACCTGATATGATGATACGAAAGTTTGTTTATTAAAAAAGAAAAAAAAAAAAAAAAAAAAACAAAATTAAATTAAAGGCTTTTTTATTATATAATACCAAATATATTTTTATAAAAATAACAACTTTTAACTTTTATGGTTGTTTGTCAATAGAAAAAAATAAAAATAGAGTTTAGCGGTGAGAGCAGATGATGATTCTTTTATCTTTATATACAATAGGGGGAACAAACATAGCTAAAAAAACGATTTTATAAAATTTATAATCTTTAATAAAATTTATCGAAAATTTTCTATAAAAATAAAATTTATCGAAAATTTTCTATAAAAAGAAAATTTATCGAAAATTTTCTATAAAAAGAAAATTTATCGAAAATTTTCTATAAAAAGAAAATTTATCGAAAATTTTCTATAAAAAGAAAATTTATCGAAAATTTTCTATAAAAAGAAAATTTATCGAAAATTTTCTATAAAAAGAAAATTTATCGAAAATTTTCTATAAAAAGAAAATTTATCGAAAATTTTCTATAAAAAGAAAATTTATCGAAAATTTTCTATAAAAAGAAAATTTATCGAAAATTTTCTATAAAAAGAAAATTTAACGAAAATTTTCTATAAAAAGAAAGTTTATCGAAAATTTTCTATAAAAATAAAATTTATCGAAAATTTTCTATAAAAATAAAATTTATCGAAAATTTTCTGTAAAAATAAAGTTTATCGAAAATTTTCTATAAAAAGAAAATTTATCGAAAATTTTCTATAAAAAGAAAATTTATCGAAAATTTTCTATAAAAAGAAAATTTATCGAAAATTTTCTATAAAAAGAAAATTTATCGAAAATTTTCTATAAAAAGAAAATTTATCGAAAATTTTCTATAAAAAGAAAATTTATCGAAAATTTTCTATAAAAAGAAAATTTATCGAAAATTTTCTATAAAAAGAAAATTTATCGAAATTTTCTATAAAAAGAAAATTTAACGAAAATTTTCTATAAAAAGAAAATTTAACGAAAATTTTCTATAAAAAGTAAATTTAACGAAAATTTTCTATAAAAAGTAAATTTAACGAAAATTTTCTATAAAAAGAAAATTTATCGAAAATTTTCTATAAAAAGAAAATTTATCGAAAATTTTCTATAAAAAGAAAATTTATCGAAAATTTTCTATAAAAAGAAAATTTATCAAAAATTTTCTATTAAAAGAAAATTTATCGAAAATTTTCTATAAAAAGAAAATTTATCGAAAATTTTCTATAAAAAGAAAATTTATCGAAAATTTTCTATAAAAAGAAAATTTATCGAAAATTTTCTATAAAAAGAAAATTTATCGAAAATTTTCTATAAAAAGAAAATTTATCGAAAATTTTCTATAAAAAGAAAATTTATCGAAAATTTTCTATAAAAAGAAAATTTATCGAAAATTTTCTATAAAAAGAAAATTTATCGAAAATTTTCTATAAAAAGAATATTTATCGAAAATTTTCTATAAAAAGAAAATTTATCGAAAATTTTCTATAAAAAGAAAATTTATCGAAAATTTTCTATAAAAAGAAAATTTATCGAAAATTTTCTATAAAAAGAAAATTTAACGAAAATTTTCTATAAAAAGAAAATTTAACGAAAATTTTCTATAAAAAGAAAATTTATCGAAAATTTTCTATAAAAAGAAAATTTATCGAAAATTTTCTATTAAAAAAGAAAATTTATCGAAAATTTTCTATTAAAAAAGAAAATTTATCGAAAATTTTCTATAAAAAGAAAATTTATCGAAAATTTTCTATAAAAAGAAAATTTATCGAAAATTTTCTATAAAAAGAAAGTTTATCGAAAATTTTCTATAAAAAGAAAATTTATCGCAATTTTCTATAAAAAGAAAATTTAACGAAAATTTTCTATAAAAAGAAAATTTTCTATAAAAAGAAAATTTATCGAAAATTTTCTATAAAAAGAAAATTTATCGAAAATTTTCTATAAAAAGAAAATTTATCGAAAATTTTCTATAAAAAGAAAATTTATCGAAAATTTTCTATAAAAAGAAAATTTATCGAAAATTTTCTATAAAAAGAAAATTTATCGAAAATTTTCTATAAAAAGAAAATTTATCGAAAATTTTCTATAAAAAGAAAATTTATCGAAAATTTTCTATAAAAAGAAAATTTATCGAAAATTTTCTATAAAAAGAAAATTTATCGAAATTTTCTATAAAAAGAAAATTTATCGAAATTTTCTATAAAAAGAAAATTTATCGAAAATTTTCTATAACAAGAAAATTTAACGAAAATTTTCTATAACAAGAAAATTTAACGAAAATTTTCTATAAAAAGAAAATTTAACGAAAATTTTCTATAAAAAGAAAATTTAACGAAAATTTTCTATAAAAAGAAAATTTATCGAAAATTTTCTATAAAAAGAAAATTTATCGAAAATTTCCTATAAAAGAAAATTTATCGAAAATTTCCTATAAAAGAAAATTTATCGAAAATTTTCTATAAAAAGAAAATTTATCGAAAATTTTCTATAAAAAGAAAATTTATCGAAAATTTTCTATAAAAAGAAAATTCATCAAATATTTTCTATAAAAAGAAAATTTATCGCAAATTTTCTATAAAAAGGAAATTTATCGCAAATTTCCTATAAAAGAAAATTTATCGCAAATTTTCTATAAAAAGAAAATTTATCGAAAATTTTCTATAAAAAGAAAATTTAACGAAAATTTTCTATAACAAGTAAATTTAACGAAAATTTTCTATAAAAAGAAAATTTATCGAAAATTTTCTATAAAAAGAAAATTTACCGCATGTTTTCCATAAAAAGGAAATTTATCGAAAATTTTTTTTAATAAGAAAGTTTATCGAAAATTTTCCATAGAAAGAAAATTTGACGAAATTTGTCTCTGCATCCAGAGAAAGAACGACCACATACGTAATACCATTCAGTGTCAACATTGCGTGTTTAGATCGATACCTAATTGTCATCACGTTAAAACCATTTCGGCATCAAATTATTAAATTTCACTAAATTTTTTAACGAACGGTATCAAAAAAAAAAAAAAAAAAAATATCAAAAATTTTTTATAAAAAGAAAATTTTCGATAAATTTCCTGTTTATAGAAAATTTTCGATAAATTTCTTATTTATGGAAAATTTTCGATAAATTTCCTGTTATGGAAAATTTTCGATAAATTTCCTGTCATGGAAAATTTTCGATAAATTATCTTTTATGGAAAATTTTCGATAAATTTTCTTTTATGGAAAATTTTCGTTAGTTTCTTTTTATAGAAAATTTTCGATAAATTTTCTTTTTATAGAAAATTTTCGATAATTTTTTTTGTAGAAAATATTCGTTAATTTTTTTTGTAGAAAATATTCGTTAATTTTAGTTTATATATATTTTTTGTTATTATAAATTTTCGATAAATTTTTCTTTTATAAGAAATTTTCGATAATTTTTTCTTATACGAAATTTTTTTATAAATTTTCAATAAAATTCTCTTTTAAACGAAGTTTCCATTACAATTTCTTTTGAGAGCAATTTTTCCATAAAAAATTAATTCAAAGCGATATATAGAGCGACTGAATCTTTGTCAATATATTTCGATGGAAAATTATTTTATATTTCCTGCCAAATATCGGCTATATATATATACATCAACTCATTGTGTGTTTAAATCGTCTAATCATCGTCTTTGATACCACATTGCTATAAACGGCACTATATAATTTCCAATTATTAAATAACTCGATTCCATATGTTGTACAAAAACGATTTAAAAAAAAAATAGACACCGCAAGTTGTGAATGTGACAACAATGGTTGTCGATTTTGCAACGTAATTTGTTTGTCAGTCGAGTTGTTCAACATAAGGAAATTCATTAAAAGTGGGCTTGATTCTACCTCTTCATATTTCTAATTATAGAATACAACTAGAAGTTGTGAGAGGCACTTCGAACTAAATTTTCAAAAAAATTACTAATTTTTTCCAATACACAGAAACAAAATATAAGTGAGTACATGTATTTTGTTGTTGCATGAATTAGATTTTTGACATTTTTTTTCTCTCACATAAATATCTAGTTATTAATCTATATCTCTAATGCTAATCCACCCAATTTTCTTAAGTAACAAATCTTTTAGTAATAAATTCTTTAAATAATTTGTGAGTTGCTTTTTGTTAAATAAATTTTGCATTTTTTTAGTAAATAAAATGTTATATTTTTTTAATTAAAAACTATACAAAACTATAAGAATATTAAATAAAAAGAAGCGTACCTTATAGTTTTGAAACTTTATTTTTATTTGATTGAAAACCTTCTCGAGAATACCTGAAATAGAGAAAAAAAAAAAACATTAATTTAAGAGTCAGACTAATAATTCGGAAAAACTTATTAATATTGTACATTAAATAAAATCTAATTAAACTAGTTTATATAATGTTTAACTAAACCAAGTTTTTTATATTAAAAAAAAAAACGAATCATGATCTACAAAAAAAAAGAAGATATTTGTTGCTATTTTTAACCATACAGGATCCTATAGTAAATCCCTAGCTTCTTAACTATATCCTTAATTTTGTTTAATGTCTGGCAGTCAAATTACTGCTATATTGAACGTGCTTCGAAAATATCCAAAAAAAAATCTAATAATAAATACAGCCTGCTGATCTTATTCTGCAGGATATGATCAAGTATTTTTATATTAAAATCTCCTATAATCCTCTCAATTAAACTTAAATGGCTGCTTTTAAATTTTCCATTATTCCATCACCTATTTGAAATAGCTTCAACACTGGTCGCCTTACATATATGAAACTTTAATATTCAAATTAATTGTTTTATACTTAGCGAATGAATGTGAACGAATGAGGCTATAAATTGTTTTTAATTAAGCAATTAAAAACATAAGACAAATAATAATAAAAAAATAATAATAACAAACACAATATTAAAAGAAAAAACCTACTTATTACGACAAAAATAATTACTTAAATTATATTTAAATAATTATCATAAATGTTTAGCATTCTGATGAGAAATTAAAGGATCATTAAAAATTAGTATAATCATCAAATTAAAAGAAACTAGTTTTGTAAGAACTAAGTTAAAAGTTATAATTAAAAATAATTAAGTTATTTTAAATTAAGTAATAATTTCTAAAATTTTTTTTGCTTCTTATCTTTAATTAGAAGCTGAGAATCACATGACACATTCGGATGCTTTATCATCAACTACTAATACCACGGTGCATAGTCCTGTGGCCCAGGCTTTAAGTCCTTTGACAGCTTTGGGTCATAATAGTAATAGTAATCAAAGTAATGCCAATTCTCCCTTAAGTACAGGTAGTATTGGTGGTAACAATAATAATTCAGCTAGCAACACAACATTTTCAAATATTAACAACAATAACACCAATAATAATAACAACAACAATAGTAGTAGTAATAATAGCAATAGCCAACAATCATCAACAGTGTGTGCAATATGTGGTGATCGTGCCACAGGAAAACATTACGGTGCTTCCAGTTGTGATGGCTGCAAGGGATTCTTTCGACGTAGTGTACGCAAAAATCATCAATATACCTGCAGGTGGGATTTTTTTTTATAAAACTTTTAATTATTCCTTATTTGATATTGAGTTTTTTTTGATCTAAAAGATTTTCCCGCAATTGTGTGGTGGACAAAGACAAACGAAATCAATGCCGCTATTGCCGTTTGCGTAAATGTTTCAAGGCTGGCATGAAAAAGGAGGCAGTACAAAATGAACGTGATCGTATAAGCTGTAGGCGTACCTCTAATGATGATCCTGACCCTGGTAATGGTTTGTCAGTGATCTCTTTGGTTAAAGCTGAATTGGAAAGTCGTCAATCAAAAGCTGGGGCTGCCATGGAAACCAATGCCAACGAAGATCTCTCTACCAAACAATTTGCCAGTATCAATGATGTCTGTGAATCAATGAAACAACAACTGCTAACATTAGTAGAATGGGCCAAACATATACCAGCCTTTAATGAGCTGCAATTGGATGATCAAGTGGCATTACTAAGAGCTCATGCCGGAGAGCATCTGCTGTTGGGCCTGTCAAGACGTTCAATGCATTTAAAAGATGTTTTGTTATTAAGCAATAATTGTGTTATAACAAAACATTGTCCGGGTAAGTTTAGAACTCTTAAGGTGATTCAAAGGATTCTTACAATTGTAATGTGGCCTTTAATGTTAAGTAGATCCTCGGGTATCGCCCAATCTGGATATATCACGTATAGGAGCACGCATAATAGATGAATTGGTAATGGGCTTGAAGGATGTGAATATAGATGATACCGAATTGGCTTGTATCAAAGCCTTGGTGTTCTTTGATCCCAGTAAGTTGTCTTTTTAAATTAGATTTTTTTTGGAACTGATTTTTATATAATTTTAGACGCCCGTGGCTTAAATGAACCCCAGCGCATTAAAACATTGCGCCATCAAATTCTTAATAATTTAGAGGATTATGTATCCGATCGCCAATATGAATCGCGAGGTCGTTTTGGTGAAATTTTACTTATTTTGCCAGTTTTACAGTCAATAACCATGCAAATGATAGAACAAATACAATTTGCCAAAATTTTTGGGGTGGCTCACATTGATTCATTGCTACAGGAAATGCTGTTGGGAGGTACTTAACTGAACAACGCGAATAATTAAAATATATTTATTAATATAATATTTTTTATCTTCTTTTTTTTTAATAGGTGAACTTGCTGACAATAATACCCCATTGACACCACCCAATTTAAACAATTATGGCGGCTCCCATGGCCTAGATGTTAGTCAGGTGACTTCTACACTGGATGTGTTATCCTCACCCACTAGTACTCATCATCTTTCACATGATACCATGTCCAGTTGTATGGATAGTAGTTTAGATGCTCAATTAATTCCACCATTAATGGATGGCTCATCGGTTAATGGCCACTTTAGCTTATGTGCTCCACCACTCTGCAATCGCTCGCACAATGTTTCATCAGCTACAGGCCAGCACAATCAACAAATGCGCCGAGACAATAGCTCTCCTTTACTCAACGAGGCAGAGCGTTTGGAAGCCGATGAACAAAGCAGGCATAATAGTTATATGGACTCTTATAGTAATGGCAGATCCAGTGCTAATTCTTTAAACAACACTTCACTTTTGGGACATTTACAACAAACAAACATGACGCCTCATCAATCACCTCACTCGCCGCACAATCAAAATTCCAATTTAGCTCAGGGTCCCATGTCGCATACACATAATTCTAATCGTAATCATCCCTACCAAAGAAACGATAATCCCACAGATCCTTCGAATGGCAATAATACAACGTTACGTAATCCCGTGGAAATGACTTTAAATGAATACAATCGAAGTGCGGAGGGTTCAGCAGATGAAATCTTAAGAAGGGCACCTTTGAAAATACGACCCTCTGAGGCTTTAACCGCCATACCACCAAATATGCCTCCCACCACCGCCACTCCCACCTCTTCCAGTTATATGCTCAATTCTATGCATGATGGTGACGCCTATCGCATGGCTTTAAAACAAGAACCTGAAACTGGTTATTAATTCTAAACAAACACAAATACAAAAAAATTTCCTGATCTTTTTTATTAGATTTTCTTGAAGTCTTTATTAGTTTTAAATTTTTAATTTCTTAACATTTGTTGGTTACTTTAAGTTTTTTTTGGCTCCTAAGTCTTCTGTAATCAATTGTTTTTATTTTATTTTTCCCTTCATTTGCTGTTATGAAAAATTGTTAAATAATTTTCTTAGTTTAAGTTTATTTTAGATTATAAAAGTTTTTCTATCGATATAGTTGGTAGTTAGGTTCTTTTGTTTTTTTTTTTTATTAAATAATAAAAGTTTTCCTTTTTTTGGATATTTGTTGCTAATTACTATGAATGATATATATATATATATATATATATATATATATATATATATATATATATATATATATATGTGTGTGTGTATATATATATATGTATATATGTATTTAAATTAGTTCTTTTTTTGCAATTTATTGTATAATGTTGGTAAATTGTAGTTTTTATTTAGGATTTTGGTAAAATTTTATAAATTTATTATTGCCTTATTATCATGTATATTTTTGTATGTTATTTTATGCTTTATTTTTATTTTATTATTTTTCCTAGTTTTAGGGTGTGATGAAATTATATGAATTATGTATACAATAAATAATTAAAAAAAGAAAAGTTATTTTGTATATTTTTTTTTAAATATACATATTTTAAAGATTACTTTTTTTGAAAAAAATAAAAACAATCCTTATAGTTAAGTAGTTTTATTAAGGGAGTAATGTAAAGGAAACTTGAATTAAACCGTAGTTGAGAATGAAGAAAATGTATGTACTTCTCAACGCAATATTTAATTAATATTGTTACTATCTATCTTATACAAAACTCAATAGTTTGGATACGAAAGCAGAAAATATCAGAATGAGGAAACTTTATTTTACTGCACAATGAATCGAATTTCATTATAAATTTATATAAACCATTTTGTGTAATAATATTGATAAGTTTGTTCTTATTCCAATATAAAGTTTTAGTTTCTATTCAGAATTTCTTTTAAAATAACTTGAATTATAATCCAAAAAAAAAAAAAAAAGAACAGTGTTAATTTCAAATCTCTCATTTAAACTTAAATTCAAATTTAAATATTAAACGTATGCGCGACATCTAGTGGCCAGTAGGAAATATAAATATATACTATTTACACATTCAACTCTATTTGACATGCGCCGAATAATGCTGCCAAGTTTATTTGGTAACAAAAAATAAATATTAAAAATTGCCGTTAAATATCAGTTGCAAAAGTGAGCGGGAAAAAGAACATAATTTAAAATTGTTTGACATAATGGACAGTTTTTAAGTTTTTGTAAAAACTTTTTTCAATTGAAGGAGTTATATTTTTTATCCCTATAAATAATCATCATTTTAAATTATCATCAAAGGATTAGATTCCGTTTATTAGTATCTGCTTAACAGCACACTTTGTTATTTATTAACATATTTGAGTTGTGGTAATATTTTAAGAAATAGTACCCATATGAATTATTCTGAAATGTAACCAAAAGGTAACTTTAATGAAATAAATTTTAAAATAAATAAAAAAAATCGCATAATTCTTAGATCCTATGTCCGTCCTTTGGCATTTTCAAATTTTGACAGTGTTGAACAGAAAGTAGAATAAATAGGGTTTAAATACTTTTTTTTAATGTTTGCTACTGGAAAAATCTGTGTGTTGAATTTCACAGTTAAGTCTTTTTGAAGGAATTTTTACTTAAAAAAAGGTGAACGGAAAAGTGGGCGGATCAAGACCTTTTTGGTTTCTAAGTTTACAAAATTGGCTCATAAGTTTTTGGTTTATTAACAGATTTTTCTATTTTCAATGCCAAAAAAAAAAAGGTTATAGGAGAAAAATATTTTAGACAAATTTCGTTCGCCTAGGTGATGTGCTCCGAGTTCTACCCTGCTTCAACAGACGGACAGATGGACAAAAATAGCTACATCAACTCAAAATCTTACTAGGGACTAGAAAATATTTCATTTATTTCAAAACGCCCAAAATTGTGCTTAACTCTATGGGTTTTATTATTATTCGGCAACGAATTACGCTATGGAGTCATTTGAATATTTATATTTTTTGGAATTTTGAAAAACTCGCGAATTTATTCGCAATTTTCATATTCAAAAGTCAAAAAGTGTGTAATTTTAAACATCAATATCTCTATAAGCTCCCTACAAAAATTTGGAAGATATATTCCCAGAAGAAATTTACGCAATATCTTATTTTTATTATTTGGACGAATATCATCAAATCAATATTTTTCTATTATTTTTATCGAGAAAAAATATAAAAAATTTTAATCTCACTTCTTTTAGCAAGGTGATTATCACCTCCGCAATAATACCCCATTAGGATCATCTGGAAGAAATTAATATTTTTCAGTCACAATTTTTTCAGTTGTCGAAAAATTGTACAGAAATGAAAAAAATATTAAAGAAATATGTTTTTTTTTTCTTTTAGCAAAATAATGGATATTTTATGTGAACATTTTAGTTTTAGTGCTTTATGATGTTAAGATTTATGTGCATGTTTTACAAGATGAAAAAAATTTCTTTATTATATTGTTTCAAGATTTATTAAGTGATAATTTTTTTTTATATATTTATTACATCATCCCGAAGATTATCTGACAGCATCTTCTTTTTTTTCACCTAGATGATTATATAGCAATATTGCCTATTTCTCTTCTAGGCGTATTGGTTTCTTATTGCTTAGATGTATCGCCTGTGGGGCCCAATATCTTCCGATTAGGGAGATTTCCGCAATGCGAATATGATTATTGCGGCAATAATATATTTCTTCTAAGCAATACGAATTCGAATCACTTTGGTATTATTTTGTTTGTAGGGATCTTTGTATATGAAATTCTCAATATTTTTTTTTTTTTTTGTATGGGAGCTACGACTCTTAGTAGTCCTACCCGCCCCATGTTTGTCTGAATTGTGGAACTTAATAAGGAAAGCATTTTCGCAAAATCTATAATAGGTGTTTATGTAGATGTGCGATAAATAATATTTGATCTGTATGGGGGGTACCACTTTCACTACCACCATCGAAAAATGGCTTTTATCCTTAAATTACTTCGGATATGCAATTTTCTAATCAAACCGTATCAAAGATAAATATTTGAGCCAAATTTCATCCCCCTACTTGACTTTTTTTTTAACCAAATACCAAAGAAGATTGCAAACCGATGTAGTATATACGGATTTTAGCAAATCCTTTGGCAAACATAACCACAATCTACTAATTCTGTAGTAACAGCCTTAAATGGATTTGTTCCTATTTGAAGAATCGTAAACAATGTGTAATGTTCAATAGCATAATGCCCAACTATGTGAACGTTACTTCCGGTGTCCCACAAGGCAGTCACTTTGGTCCACTATTATTTCTACTTTTTATAAATAATCTTCCTTAATCCATTCAACATTGCAAGATCCTAATGTATGCATATGATGTAAAGCTATTACTAACTTTATCAAATGAAGAAGACGTACTACAAATCTACAATCCAATATATCCAACTTTAATAATTGGTGCAATATTAATCTAATGGAACTGAATCTTAAGAAATATCATTGCATGACTTTCTAAAGATATGTCCCAATTTGCAATGCAATTACTATATTGGTGATACAAAATTGTACTCGGTTGATACCTTCATTGATTTAGGAGTAAATTTGAATAAAAAAAAAACTCAACTTCAATAATTATATAATAATGACTGTAAATAAAGCATATGGTGTTTTAAGTTTTATAAAACGGTGGTCTTTAGAATTTACTGATCCTTACATAGGCCTATTTTAGTTAGGCCTATTATGGAATACGGTTCAGTATTTCAGGGACCCACTGTATAATGTTTACATTCGTAAACTTGAATCAGTTCAAAAACAGTTTCTTCTTTTTTGCATGCGGAACCTGATTCATATCAACCTACATATCGTAGCCGTTTGGCCCTTATAAAACCTTCAATTTTCCAAAAGTAGAAGGGTCTTGCAAACATAGCGTTTTTCTTGAATATTTTTAATGGAAATATTGATTCCGAATATCTCATTAGTAAAGTATTCATTAGTGTTCCAAATAGACAACTTAGATCATATGTTCCACTTTATATCGACTTCCAAAGATCAAATTTCGCAGATTTTGATCCATTTCCTAAAATATGCATCGAGGTGAATAAATATTATGATCTAATTGATTTTGTTGATACTGTTGCTGAAATTAAATATTTATTGATCAACTATTTTAATTTCAATAATTTTGTTTATGATACTATTCAATATATACACTGCCTGCCACTTGAATAAGGAATCACATTTTTTTAACTTTAATTAATTATATCTCCTAAACTAAAGTTCAGAAAAAAATAATTTTTTGCGCAACCAAATTTCAAAGTGTTGGCTTTAGTTTCCTGAAGAAATAAAAAAAATACATATTTTGTTATACTAAAATTATGCTTTTATTTAAAGAAATGTATTTCTGTGGTACTATTTCGTGTGTCACTTGAATAAGGAATTCTTTTAATATTAAACAGGAAGGCTATGATTTGTATTTCTTTCAATATAAACGGCTAGAGAATTTTTAATTTGTTAGTTTTTAAATAGTTTTTATTCAAAATGGGACGTGGTAAGGCTCTTAATAACTCTGAAAAAGAAAAAATTCTGATCTTGAAACCTCAGGGTCAGAATCCGGTCTAAATAGCCAAAAACATTAATAGAGGAAAGACAGTTGTGTACAATTATTTAAATAACGTGGAAAGATATGGAAAAAACATGAAAGGGCGGAAGAAAAGAAAGACGAAAAATTCTTAGAATTGCATCAAATGCTTCCATGTCGGTGTCAAAAATACGTGAAAGAAAAAAGTGGAGTCAGTGTCAGTCTAAGAACAGTGCACCGTGGCCATACATAGTCCGATGAAAACTGCAAAAAAACCAACACTTAATGAAAAACGCAAATCACAACGTCTACAGTTTGCCAAAAATACAATGACATGGTCCGACAAATGGTTTAAAGTTGTATTTTCCGATGAAAAAAGTCTAATATTGATGGTCCCGAGGGGTATAACTATTACATACATGACCTAAATAAGGAAGAATTATTTTTGAGCCGCAGACACAGCCGAGAGGGCGGAATAATGATATGGGGTGCCATTTCGTATTATGGTACCATAGAATTGGTTTTTGTATCCAACAAAATTACTGCAACGATATACAAAAACATTCTGGAGGAAGCATTTCCAAAATTTAATGATTTCTTTGGATCCATACCTTAGACGTACCAAGACGACAACGCTCCGATTCATACCGCCATAGCAGTAAAACAATGGCTTAATCAACAAGGTGTTCAACTTTTGGATTGGCCCCATATTCATCAGATCTGAATCCAATGGAAAATGACTGGGGTTGGCTTGCAAGAAAAGTTTATGAAGGAGGAAAACAATTTTAGACGATAGAATCCTTAAAGGATGCAATAACGGAAGCATGGAGTTCAATTTCACTAAATTACTTAGAGTCATTATACTTTAAATAAATGCATAATTTTAGTATAACAAATATATATTTGTATATTTTTTATTTCTTCAGGAAACTAAAGCCAACACTTCGAAATTTGGTTGCGCAAAAAATTATTTTTTTCTGAACTTTAGTTTAGGAGATACACTTAATTAAAGTTGAAAAAAATGTGATTTCTTATTAAATATATATATATATATATATATATATATAGGCTGATCCATTTCAAGGTTTCCTAATTTTTAAAGAAAAAAAAAAAAAAAAAAATAAACAGAAAATTCAAATTTAATGGGGAATGTTTATTACCATTTGAAAGAACATTCTTTGGCATTTATTTTTTGAAGATTATGTCTATCAAATGTTGGCCGTTGCTATGTCGCTGATGGTCCATCCGTTGAGTCCAATTTTCGATGACTCGTTCGAGCATTTCTACTGGTAACTAGCGAATGACACGCGTGATGTTTTCCTCCAAGGCCTGAATCGAAGCGGGTTTGTCCGCATAAACTTTAGACTTTACATATCCCCACAGGAAAAGGTCTAACGGTGTGATATCACACGATCTTGGTGGCCAATCGACCGTCCCAAAACGTGAAATTATGTGCTCACCGATGTGTTCTCTCAATAAATCCAATGATTAATGCGATGTGTGGGAAGTGGCGTCGCCTTGCTGAAACCAATTTCAGGCATCAAATAGTCGGTTATCATAGCACGTTAACGGTCGCCATTGACGGTTACGTTCACATCGGCATCATTTTTAAAGAAATATGGACCGATGATTCCACCGGCCCATAAACCACACCAAACCGTTGTTTTTTCTGGATGAAGTGGCAGTTCTTGAATCTCTTCAGGTTGCTCTTCATCCCAAATGCAGCAATTTTGTTTGTTTACATACCCATTGAGCCAGAAATGGGCCTCATCGCTGAACAAAATTTGCTTCGAAAACGTCTGATCTTCTTGGAACTTTTCAAGAGCCCATAGAGCGAAGCGATGTAGCTTGCACAAGCTGTATTTTGTATGATTTTAATTTAAGATCTCGAAGTAAAATGCGCCAAGTCGTTCCATACGTCAGTCCGAGTTGCTGCGAACGGCGCCGAATCGACTCTCCACGGTCTTCGTGTACACTCTCAGCTATGCCCGCTATATTTTCTTCACAGCGTGCTGGACGTGGTCTATTCGGTTGAGTATTATCCAATAATGAATGCTGGATCTCAAAATGGGTGATGGTGTTGCGAATAGTACGCTCAGTAGCCGATTATGTTGACCATAAGTTAAGCGAAGTGCACGAAACATATTTCTCACAGAACGTGAATTTTCGTAATAAAGTTGAACGTAAGTCTTTCCATTATGAAATGCCAAACAATACTAAACGAAAATAACATGACAGCATGACACGACTCACACGTGATCTGTCAAAAAAAGGCTATTAAAAAAGGATCACCCTTTATATATGTATATATATATATATATATATATATATATATATATATATATATATATATAGAATCTATAGTTGAATTAAATAAATAATATAAATAAAAAATAAAATAAATTTTAAACTTTTTCCGGCTTTTCCACAACTTTCGATTTTTTTTTCGACTATCTGGCAACATGAAAGTCGGTTTCTCAACAATTTTCAAATGAAAAAGTCGATTTTAATTTTTGCTGTATGGTAAAATTCACTCTTTTTCCGCCAAACTTCGAGCTACAGTAATTTTATCGTTTAATTTTCTTTTGCAAGAAACATTGGTGATTAAGGAGAAATAATTTTAAATTCGAATGTCAACCAAGATCATAGACATTTGTATGTATGAGTATCATTATGTTTTTCTTTAACATAAATATGTACATATATATGTATGTGTGTACATATATTTGCCAATAAAAGTAAATATGTATTTTTCTCAACGAAATAAAAATAAATATCTTCATAAATCAATATTTACTTATTTTTCAAATTTTGTTACAAATTGCAAAAAATTATTACAAAAATAATAAAATATCTTTATATATAAATACAATAAACTAAAATTACTTATAAACCTATAATTTTACATTTCTACCCCAAAAAAAAGTATCCTTAAGTATTTGAGAAAATAATGAAAACTATAAAAGAAAACAAATATTTCCTTCTTTGATCATAAGAGAAATAAGCCATTAAAGACACATGGTGTAATACTTAAATGAATTCTGGTTATATTTTACTATGTAGTCAGTCTATAGCTTGTTTAATATTTTGTCTTACATATTGAGTTTTCTAGCTTTTTAAAGATACATTTTCATTTACTGTCCATATTACTAAGTAATTGTAATAAACTGGCATGTTGCAGTAATGTGTCTTTAAATTTTCTTTTATATGTATATAATTTTGTACACTTGAATAAATTTGTAAATTTCTTAGAGATATTTAATTTTTAGTTAGAATAATTTAGTCATTTGCTATATATTTACCCAGTAGGAAATTTCTTTACGACAGTCTAAAGTAGCCATTTATTATTTGTCAGCATCGCTGATGTCATTGTTATGACTCTTTAAGACATTTTCATATATTTTGTCAAAATTCTTTAAGACAAATTCAGCAGGTTGTCAATAGTCTGAAAAATGATGACTTATTTTTAATATGCATTTCAAACAAGAACTGTATGTTTTCCACAGACATTGTGTTGCATTTGATTGAATGACTTTAACTCTTTTTTATTTGTTAGTCGCTGATATATTTAAAAAATACCTAAAAAAAAAAAAAATTAATAAAAATATTATGTGCCTGATGACTTTTTTCCCTATCAGCTCTAAAATTATATTGTCATTATACCCCACTACCAGAGTTATTAAGGCATCTTATAATTTTGGTCAAAATATTAATAGTTTTAGTCAATTGTAGGAAATGTCATTAAGTCGTTCGATATAATTTGTCATCACCTAATGACTTGTACCTCAAGAATCACCTATGAAATTGTCTTGATGACACAATTTCCAGCCGGGTAGTTATAAAATATTTACAAAATATACAAATTTTGTTATTAGGTTTCTAATTGTTATATTGTATTATTGTTATTATTTCTATTTAAAACATAACAAATTGTTTAATGAATATTTTGCCATAAGTAGCCTTTGGCATTTATTATTTAGGCAGGCAGTGGAGAAAGCAGGCAACAAGGTTGGCAGTTAGACAGACGGACAGGAAACATGAAACAGCAGTTTCTTTATGAAAAGGCAAAGAACAAATTGAAAAGATTGTAGTAGGGCAATGATGATGATTGTAATGTTAACAAATAATAAAGCCAGCTCTCTTATATTTAATGTATTTACTATTACACTGTTAAGCATAATTTTTGTAAGCTATTCATATACATATTGCTATGTATTTATATACATAAATACAGTGAAAGGAAAAAGTTTGCAGACAAGCAATGGAAATATTTTTAGTTTTCAGAATTTTTATTTATATATATATATATATATATATATATATATATATATATATATATTTATATAAGATAACACATTCCCTATACCTAAAGCTAAGCCAGGTGCGAATTGAACTTTACATATTCGCTGACGCTGTACAACAAATTAGCCAATGATTTACAAATCTTGTTGATGTTGTTAGAGTTAAGAAGTCAGTGTTTTGGTGTTTGTATATGTATACGGTTTAACATTTATTAAAATAAGAAAGTGGACTAGAAATGCCAAACAAAAGTAAGAAAAACACTTTGTCGTTACAAAACAAATTAAAAATATTGGTAAAGATTGATAAAAGCGTTCAAGGAAAGCGTTTAGCACTGGACTTTAATGTAACTACTTCTAACATTAGCTATATTAAATCGAATAGAAAATCAATATTGGATACTGTTGCCAACACTTATCAACACTTATCTGATAAAACTTTACATAATGTTGAATATCCAAAAATGGAAAGTCATCTCTAAAGTTGTTTCTTAATCAACGTGAAAAAAAGTTGAGACTAAATGGACCCATATTAAAGGAGAAAGCTAAAGTAGTTTTCAGGCAAGATTATCCCGATAAAGCTGAGAATAACTTTCGTGCAAATTTAAAAAGCGGCATGGAATTCGCCTTTTAAAAATTAGTGACGAGATTTTATCCAGCGACACTAATTCAGTCACTCCTTTTATTCATAGACTTCGTGCTAAAATCGCAGAAATGGGCCTAGTGGAATCTCAAATATATAATGTCGACGAGACTGATCTATATTACCGCTGCCTGCCAACTTCCGAAAAAAGTGCTCCGGGACACAAAACCCAAAAAGAGAAAGAATCTTTATCTTACTTGGAGCAAATTTTGATGGTTAATGTAAGTTGTTGCCATTGGTTATTGGAAAAGCCAAAAATCCAAAGTGTTTCAAAAAATTTAACAACCCACTACATTACAGTTTTTCAAAAAATGCTAGGATGACATCTCATATCTTTTAAGACTAGTTTCATAAGATCTTTATTAATGAAGTATGTAAGTGCAAACGTTATTTATACATACATCTTTAAAAGTTCCATAATTCTAAAATATTTTTTAATAGGTCATTCGTTTTTCCGAGGAAAATAATTTGCCTCCAAAAGCCCACTCACCCATTGAGGCAATGCAAAGCGAAGATGGAAATATAGTGGCGTACTTCTTTCTACCAAATGTTACAGCAGCGCTGCAGCCCATGAACCAAAATTCAATAAAGCTAACCAAACTTATTTATAGAAATAAATTGCTATCCAAACTAATTACTGAGAATGGTGAACTAAACAAAAATTTAAAATCTCATTTAATCAAAGATGCAATAATTTTATTAAAGAAAGCTTGGGATGAGGTCACGCAAACAGCTTTAAAAAATTCTTGGTCAAAGTTGTTCAATTGGGACTCTGACGAATACGATAGTGGTGATGATGTGCCTCTATCACGGTTGCTGGAAGAAGATCAGGACTATAATGACGTTGTCAAAATAAATCAAAATCTTTTGACGAAAATTGGTCCGAATACTTCTATATCTGTAAGAGAAATCGAAAGATGGAATGAAGATGCCTTTGAGAATGAATCTTTTCATATATTTAACAGTGAAAGTTTGTCTTTAGACACGGATGAAGATAGTGATGTGGAAGTTCCATCTAATATTTCTTATTCCGAAGATACTGCAAGTGTAAATAATTTAATAAAAAGCAATGAATTATTTTCCACTTGTCAAATTTTTTAGATCTCCGTAATGATATTATTTTGTCGGAAATACAAAAACCTAAAAAACAGACTAATATTACTGAATATATGATTAACAAAGACTGAGTGAGAATTCGAAATATGTATTATTTTAACATTTCTTAAAAATTTTTCTTTTTTAATTTAGTTATGAGTATATTATTTATATTATACATACTAAAGTAAACCGTCCAGAAATTCGAATCGTCCTAAAAACAAAGTGGTTCGAATTTCAGAGCGTGTACTGTAATTTTAGTAGCTTAATGGCATTTTTCTATATACGCACTTAAACAAATGAACCAATTTAGCATTATTAATAATGTGTTGATGAACCTTTGTTTTTGATAACTTCAAAAATTTGGTCTTGCATTTACACAACTAATTTTTGAAAAAAAATCTCTGTCAATTTCTTAGCAGGCTTGCTTAATTTTTAGTTTAAACTCCGTTATTATCATTATGGTTTCATTTTGGCATTTCTTGCGTAAGCTTTACCGGCTTTACGGACCAAGCCGGCCAGTCCAATAGTGGAATACTATGTTCATTAAATCACGATTTAGATTGCTTCTAGACATGGATTGCAGCGTTATTCTGTTGGAATATGCAATCTTCATCCATTTTTTCATCCAAAAGTGAGAGAAGAGCCCATTCCAACAGTTCATTATAAATTTCACTGTTCATTTTAATTGGAACAGAACATATTTTTCAATTTCCTGCAGCAGAAAAAGCTGTCCAAACCATAACACTGCCTCCACCGAAATTGAGTTTCGACATACAAAATTCGTTCGATCTCAAATCATGCAAATAGCAAGAGTATAAATCGGGACCGTCCAAATTGCATTTCTTTTCATCAGACAAGATTACCTTATTCCACTCATCTGTCCATTTCATGTATTTGCGCAAAACGAATATACCTCAAAGAAAAACAAAAATTATAAATGCGTTTATAGGAATATGCACCACTGTAATGCGTAAAGCAAGTCGGTTGCAGTGTGAAGACAACATTACCTTAGTAGGTTGGTTGCAATTATGACCGTGATCGATTAAAAAGCATGCTAAGGTCCTTCCATAATTTGCCTTCGCGAACTATGACATCGAATTGCACAATAATTTTCAATGTCTTTATTAACAAAAACTCGTTAAATACATTTTTCCAACTTTTACTAATGTATTTATTTATATTTTTTCTTTGTATTGTCTATATGTAAGACGACCGGAGCTCAGTGTATCACGGAAAACAACAGGAGTTCAACGTAGTAAGCCACAGAATCTATAAAATTATGTAATAAAATTAGCAAAAGAAATCTACAACATTTTCTGTGAATAAAAAATTCAAATGCAAAATAAAACTAAACTCAAGAGGAATAAAAAACACCGTCAACTAAAAAAAAAAATTTTAACTTAAAATGGTTATATGATCGTCAATTGTTTAGAAAAACAGGTAAATGTGCTTCAAAAAAGATTTTAATTAAAAATTAAAAAAAAAAAATAAATAAATTTATTACTTAGGAACAAATGTATTAATTCCTCAACTAGTTCCAGAACTCATGAAAATAGCCTGTACACGTCCTACTTTGACGTTAAGGCCGATGATTTTTGTTTAAAATTGTCACCTTCACAACTAGCTCTGTGGAAGTGTTACGTAGCCAGTACTCATTCTATGGAACGGTTCTATAACTAGTTCTCTAATCAATGATTTTTGTTTGAAATTGTAATATTCAAAACTAATTCTATAAAAGCATTAGGGAACGATTCCAGAACCCGTTATTTGATTTTATTTTTTATACTAATGCGTCAATTCCTAAAGACCATTTTTTCTTTTTGATTTTTTAAGTTTTTACACGGTTCTAAGAAGACATTTAGGAACGAGAATTAGTTCTTAAGTACTAGTTCTCAAAAACATACCTTAAAATTAAATTAGAATCACAATAAGGTTCCACTGCATCAGTGCCAGTATTGTTTGCAACACCACTTATAACATTTTTTATAAATAATTTAAAATCGTTATGATTAGACCAGTTCTAGAACTAATGATTTTCGAACAAGTTCTAAATTTTTTCCTGAGTAGATTCCAATTTTGGTCTTTAACCATAAGAAAATATAATAATTATTGATAAAATTTCATATCAAAACAATGTAAAATACTTATTATTTTCATTTGTATTTGAATAAATGTTTAGATTTTCTTTAAAATTCAATTTTAACTGGGGGAAGTTTCCATTTACATTCTCCCTGAAATAGTCCTTCGAACCTCAAACTACTAAGAAAATATATCAACTACTAATTAAGTTTAAAGCCCAAGAATATAAATTACTAAACAATATTAAATTCTTTTTGTTTGGGTAGACTTTTCGAACAAAGTTTCTAGCTGCCTTTTATACATTTCCTTAAAATAAAATTTTTTTTCTCGAGATGGTCCTTCAAACTTACTTTAGCTTAGAAAATATTCTATTATAATTTGAATCTAAAAAAAATTCTTACCTTTAAAACTAAATTTTTGGAATCTTAGCATAACCTATAATTCCTTTTTTTGGAAATAAAACTATTTATAATTGACTGAATAATAATTCTTTTTAAAATCAAATCCACTAGAAAAAGCATATTTTTCTATGGAATAAGATTGTGACCTGCACGAGAATAGGTAGGGAATTATATTATGTAAACTTTTATTATTATAGTTTAGTTGCTCTTTGAACAACGCGATGCGCAGAAATCTTCAAGTACGACGCTGCAATCAATTCAATTAATTTATTTTATGTGATAGACCTTCGTCAGTTTCCCCGAAAAGAGCCATCTTATCAATTTTCGCTTGAAACAAATTGATGATCGTATAGACAGTCTCACTAAAAAGCATGTCAAAAGGACACGCTAGATTGACTGGATTAGGTCAGCCTGTAGATGGTTGGCTGAATCACTAGATGCTGCTAACTGGAATGAAATTCTAAAGAGCCAGAACGATATAGTGGAAAATAACAATCAACAGTATAAAGTGAACCAGATATTATTCGCTAAAATGCAAACGGTATAGCAGAAGATTAATCTTGTCGTAGACGAATTTAAAAACCGACTGGATCCTGTGAACATAGAATGGCTTCAGCAGGATACTCTAAACCAAAATTTCAATAATAGGTGAAGATGTAAACGAGATCATTTGGGCTTTTGAGCTTGCCAAGAGCAAAATTGTAAACAGAAATATCATCGACAAAGAGGATGTCAAAAGAGTCATATCCGAAATGGATACGCTTCCTTATGAGAACGTATACACCGTTAAATATGGCACACCTTCGATTTAGGTCAACGGGTCTATACTTTTGTATGTTTTGACGTTGCCGAAAGTGAAAAATCTTTTGAATCAATCAATCAATACACGCAAGATCATCGATGTCACACGGAAAACAGGTGGATGTAAGTTATAGGAAGATGCTAGTAAATTAAACGGAAACTGGTGAAATCACGGGTAACTGCATGTCAATTAATAACTTTTCTATACAACAACACTCTGGCAACCAAGCTACAGGCTCTTCCACCGGTATTTACTAATATAACTAGTCAACTAGCCTTTTGCTCCTTGTCCTCATTGTTTTTTTCATTGGAAATGTTTGGCGAAAGGTCAACGGTGGGTGAACTATTTTCAATCCTAGCCTTACCGCAAACTATACCCCCTAATAATATTTAGGATTTACGAGACGTTGAGGTAGGAGTTAACACAACACCTCTACCTAAAGCTAAGCCAGGTGCGAGTTGAAATTTACATATTCGCTGACGCTGTACAACGTGCAGAGAAAATTAGCCAATGCAGCAAGGGTATGGGGTAACATTGTGAGAACGTATTTTTTAAGCACCGCCGCCGATTAGAGTAATTTATAGTAAGAAAATTAGTTAATTTTTTCTTAGCCTGACTGAAAATGAAATTGTAAAACTTAAAATGATGCTTGAATTCAACATCGCGACGCGGTTTGTGCGGCACATAATTTTTTGGTCGAAGTCCTTATGACTTCGATAACTCTTATTTATATACTTATTTATTTATTTATAGAATTTATTTATTTATCTATCTATCTACTTATCTATCCATCTATCTATCTATTTATCTATCCATCTATCTATCTATATAACTATATATCTATATATCTATCTATCTATCTATCTATCTATCTATCTATCTATTTATCTATCCATCTATCTATCTATCTACCTATCTATCTATCTATCTATCTATCTAACTATCTATCTATCTATCTGTCTATCTATCTATTTATCTATCCGTCTATCTATCTATCTAACTGTCTATTTACAAATCTATCCATCTGTCTATCTACCTCTCTATCTATCTATCTAACTAAATATCTATCTATCTATCTATCTATCTCTCTATCTATCTATCTCTCTATCTATCTATATATCTTTTTTTATGGACGTAGTGACAGCGCACTATCGGTGGTCCTACAGAGGAAACACCATCCCGGAACCGCTCTCGCATTACTTCAGGATGGCGTTCATTAACTATCAGTGCCGATATCCTCCTTTCTTACTCCCCGGTCCAACATACGGTTGTATGAGATTAGGGGTTCGGTAGTTGCACTTGTTTACACTTAACTTTCTCCCTCATAATTTCCACAACAAAATTGGTGCATCTATGCCAGTTTTCCGCATTTGTCAACATTATTTCCAGTAGGATCTGCGATGTTCGTATTTTCAGACGTCTCTGATATTGCATTCCGTTTGCTATTTCTTGAGCAACATTTATTTATCGTGTGTTCATTTCGCATATTGCGGATTGTTTGCACCGGAATTTATGTAGATAGCTACCGAAGTTACCATGTCCACTGAATACTTGAATCAGGTAGAAGTTAGGCTCCCCATGCTCTCTATTCACCCAGATTTTTATACTGGGTATGAGAGAATGGGTTCATCTTCCCTTGTTCGCTCCATCCCATTGTGTCAGCCATGTTTGAAGCATCTTCTCCCTCGCATTTTTTCTGATATTGGTCCTATCGATGTTACCATGATTGACAATATTCATCAATGATGCATGTGCCTTATATATTTTTTTCCTCTCTTGGAGTAAAAGCTCAATTGAAGGCATACTAGCAAGAACGGATGACGCTGCGGTTGATATAGTTCGATATGCCGATATAAATCGTAGTACACATGTTATATGCACTTTCTCAAGAAGACTTCTGAGTTTCCTACTATTCGAGACGGTCTCACTTATAACTTGAGCTGCATATAATACTTGAAAATATGCAGCTTTAGCAATTAATCTTCTAGTTGTTTGACCAGGACCTTTAATATTTGGCATTATCCTCGCCAATTTCGATGCTGTTCCAAAGCCTTAGTAGATACCATTTCTGTATGTGGTTCAAAAGATAGTTTACCATCCAAGCTTTTACTCATTATTATCTCGTATCCGTCGACACTGAGATTTGGATACACAAAAGATCTTCGTTTCGTCACCAATATCGCTTCCGCCTTGTTTGCGGCAAGTGTTAATTTCTTTGATATTACCTATGTGCTAATTCTGCTTAAGCAGTCATTCGCGACTAACTCGATCAAAGGTGCAGATGGTTGATCCACCAGTAGTGCCACGTCATCTGCATATCCGACAAGTTTCGATCCGGCTGGTAATTTCAACTTCAACAGCTCGTAGCAAATTAACATATTTAATTTATTTATTTATTTTTTTCGGAGGTATCTGCTTTTGTTTCGCACTGTATTTCATATATACCAGTGTATACATAATTGAAATGAGAAACCTATTATGTATTAAAATGTAATACAAGACTTCATTATTTACAAGGAATCCAATTGCGCCATCAGCAACATCAATTTGTATGTGTATTTAAGTAGTAGCAACAGTAACGATAAGAAAATGAGTAAATTAATCTCTCTAGTGGCTAAAATCTTTTCACTAGAATATTTTCTATCAGTTTGTATGCTGATGATGCTTTTGTTGGTGGCCGTAAGTTATTATCATAAAAATTTGTTTATTCTTTTTTTTGCGAGAAAAACAAAAATGTTTCAAAAAAATAAAATTTCCCACAAATTTAATTAAATATGCAGCTGCTTAAATTTAATAGAAAATTTTAATTAAATTCTGTGGTGCACATTGAAATGGAAACAGAAATTTTAAACGAATTAAAATGGAATGAAATTTTACTGAAAACACAAAACCATTAGCAAACAAATAATTACATTAATTTTATTTTTACAAATCGAAAAAAGCATGAAAATATAAAAAAATGCAACACAATTCAACTATATAAAATTAAATAACCATTATTCTTATAATTTTTTTCATACTATTCTTTAAAAAGGATTTAATTATTGGCTTATTTAGAGAAAAATGGATTTAACTACACATCCATATCTTTGTTATCCTTGTTCCCTTTTTCCATCATGTCTTTATCCCCGTTTATTTATTGTAAGTCGCTTATTTGCTGCTACTAGCTGTATGGTTAAATATGTATAAAATACTCGTAAAGTACAAAAAAAAAAAAAAAAAAAACAGAAACAGAAACAAAATGCAAATAAAATTAAAAGTCTTTTAATCGTTTTCACCACTTTTAAATGTGTCTTTCGTAACGGAAGTGGTTACAAGAAAGAGAAAAAGATCTAAAATAAAATAAAAGTTTCTATGAATATAAACGTAAAACAAATAAAAAGCAGGAGCACGAGAAAAAAAATCTTTTTCTTTTACTTTGTTATACATAGTGATAACTTATCGTCTTCTAAGTACAAAATATACTTTATTCATGCACTATTGCAGCCAAATGACTGTGAAAATACCTCCTAACCAACATCAATATGAGAATGTTCTTTCTCCACTATGCCTCCTTATGAGGCTGTTGTATGTTCGAAAGAAACTTTTACTTTTGCCCCACAAAATACGAGAAAAAAAAATAAATAAAATAAAGAAATAATAATGAAAACAATAACAAATTGTAGAAAAGTTTTCTCTACACAAATACTATCACAGATATATACAATTACATAGATTTATTTGTTTTCTCCCCGGCAGTTTTTTAAAAAAGAAGAAATTGTTACATATTGTCACAATGTACTACATATAATAGGCACCACTAGTATTCCTAAAATATAGCCTAAAATGTTAAAAAGCAAATATAATATTTACTAAATATGTTTTTAATAGTAGAGAGTACCAAACTACCATGTCCATCTATCTGTCCGTCCGTCCCAAAGAAGATATGTAACAGCAAATTAAACATTTGTGAAGCTCATGATAGCTATTAAAATCAGCACTTTAATAAAAAGCCAAAAAGAGAATTTTTTTAAAAAATAATAATTCTTGGCAAAAACCCATACTGTCATTAAAGTAGCACTTTTTACCAGAAACCTATATTTCAAAAAAAAAAAAAGTAAAAAGGATACTTAGAATCCACATTCTTACTATGATCCTTAATTCATCTTAAAACTGCATATTTTAAGTAAAAATTATTCAAATTAAAATTTGGGTAACTGAACATATAAATGATATTAATTTGGAGGTAAGTTCACAAAATTGTCAATACTTTTAAAAAATAAAGATATGTTCCTGGAACAAACCATTTTTTAAAGCTAAAAAATTCAGTTTTTAGAAAGGATAGCAAGTTTTTATTTAGTTGCTATAAATTTAGAACAAATGTTTATTGAACGAAATAATGTTTGCCTTTAAAATAAAAGACATTTCATTTGGACAAGGGTATTCTCTATATTTACCATAAGCAGCCATTGTTTTTAAAATTTTTTTTTTATAACTTTTTAATAATCATATATTTTATAAGAAATTAGACAGAAGCAGAAGTACATTAGTATCAGCAATATTACGAGTATCAGCACTACAATAACAAAAATCGTAGTTCAAGTTATCATAAAATACGTTTTATTAAAAAAGAAAACAATTCTTCACAAAAAAAGAATTGCATTTTTGCCATTAGATAATAATATATTAGAAATGGTTAAGTTCTAAACAAAAAATATATTTCTTGGTTTCGGTTTTCGGTTTTCGGTGCAAAAAAAATTGGTAACCGTTGTGGTTGGCCCATTTGGTACAAAATTAATAACAATAAAACTTATCAACTTTTTGTTTATTTTTTTTATTTATTATGCAATTTTTAGTCTGCAAAATTTAAAAAAGTAAAAAAAAAACGCTAAATTACCAAAAAAAAAAAAAATGAAAAAACTAAAACTATAAATTTAAAAAATCCCCAAATTGTAAAACATGGTAAAAGTATTGGAAAAAATCTTCAAAAATGAAATAAATAATAAATTAAAAAAGTAATTAAAAAATATAAAATTTATCGCTATATTGCAAAATACTTGATAAAATATTTAAAAACCCGAATTACAAAAATATCACCAAATGGAAAAAATCGTTAAAATGTAAAAAAAAATGCAAAATTACGGAGTTATTACTAAAAAGCACAAACGCACATAACTACCAACAAATCACTAGTTATGAAAACAAAATCGCAAAACTACAAAAAAAAAAAGAACAAAATAAGAAAGAAAAGTCTCCAAATTATAAAAGAATAAATACAAAAGAAAAATATAAATTCACCAAATTACAATAAACCTCAAAAATATGAAGAAATCGTTAAAATACTAAAGATTTCTGAAATATAAAATTAATGCCAAATTAAAAAAAATTAAATAAAACTGTTTAAATTGTTAAATTACAAAAATACTTGCAAATTACTAAAATCGCCAAGAAATTTCTATAAAACAAATAAATCGTCAAAATACAAAAAAAAAAAAAAAAAAAAAAAAACAAAAAATTCACAAAATATTTAAGATATTCGTCACATTGCAAAAAATCGCTGAAATGCATAAAAAACAATAAATTACAAAAATAACATTAAATAAATACCAAAAAGTCACCAAACAATGAAAAATTCACTAAATTACAAAAAATTTTTAAAAGTTCCAAAAAATGAAATATAAACAAAAATTGTAATTGAAAAAAAAAAATTTCACAAATATAAAAAAAAAAATTATCAAATTACAAAAATTACATATAATAAATACAACAAAAAAAGAAAGAAATTGCAAAAAATCCCTGCAACATGAAAAAATTGCAAAAATATCGGAAAAAATCACAACATTACAAAAATATCATATCACCAAATTAGGAAAAAATTATTTAATTGGAAAAAATCAAAGAAAATATATATATATATATATATATATATATAAAACGATAAATTGCAAAAATATTGTAAAAAAAAAAATACTAAAATTGCGAAAAAATTTCAGAATACCAAATTTTAGGATACAAAAAAAAAGAAAAACTTTAAAATACATATAATATTCAAAACATATTTGCAATAAAAAGAAATGGCTACAAGATAAAAAAAATCGCTTAAATAAAAAAAATCGCTACATTACAAAAAAATTTATAAAAGAAGAGAAAAATTCTAAAATATATATTTTAAAATTCATATTCAAGCAAATCAAATGCGTTATTAAACAGTTTATTGATCAAGTTACCAAATTAAAAAACAAAAAAGGAAAGGAATCACAAATATAAAAAAAAAACGCTAGAAAAAGTCGTTAGATTATACAGCGTTGCCAATTTAGCGCTTTACGCGCTAGATTTTGTGCATTTTAACAACCCAAAAATCGCATTTTTTTCCAATAACTCTTTTTGCACCAAGAACTAAACCAAGTACCGAAATGCTAAACTACATACCCAGAATTCTTTTGATTCAAGTATTCACTCCTTAAATAAACGAATAAAAGATTTATTAACAATTTTAAAGATTCTTCCAATTACCTTCTAATTTTGTTAAGGAGTTTCCTTTTTTGGAAATTTTTGACTGATTTCTGCAGAGGTTTTGTCAAATTAAAAATAAAAATAAATATTTGCGATTTAAATTATTTAAAAAAAAATTGTTATGAATCTGGATTTTTTAAATATAGGGTAGAAGGAGGAGCAATCGTTACTTTTTTTCGTTTATAATGCTCTCTGGCTGGACGGCTGGTTGTCCATGTAAACCTTGTGCACAAAGTACAGGTCGCAATTTTGACACAAGGACGAAGCATATTGAAATTGGTGAAGATCGGTCCATTATTTCACCTAGCCTCCATACAAATGTCCTCACGGAATAGGGGTTTAAAGATCATAAATGCCTTAAATATAGGAATATTTCAATTTTAATCGGTCCATAATTGACTATAGCTCCCATATAAAACTCTTCTCCGAAAATCACTTTAACGTGCATAAATCACATACACATGTTAGTATCAGGTTTATATTCTACACAAATAAGTTTTATATAAGTAGAAATTGCAGTGACAGATTTTATGAGGATCACTCCATAATTTACCATAGCTCCCATATAAGCCCACTTTCGGGAATCAGCCTAAAGTGCATAAATTCATATAAATGTTAATATTAACGTGATATTCTGTACTTGTATATTTTATTTTACACTTAGTAAAAGTATCGATCCACAATTGTCTACATGTCTAATATAAGACTCCTTAAATAATTTTTATGGACACACAATGGTGTGGGGTACCATATGGTCGGGCTTTACCGACTATATATTTCTTTTTTATTGAATTTCTGTAGTGACCAAAAATGGTGAAACTAACCCAACCTAAGTGATTAATTCAGAAACGTTTGTTTAAATATGATACTTTTTATTTAAATAAAATTCTGCAATTTACAAAACAAATAAAAAAAAAAAAAATATGATTAATTGAATTTAATGCAACAATTATATTAATAATTACAGGTCCAAAATCAGCGCATTGTGAAAATCTTTAGATTGTTTTTTTTTGTTTTTTTGTCAAAATTCTGTAAAAACTAGAGGGTCTATATCTTGTAACTGGTTGCGACATTTCTGCAGGATAAGTCTGGCCTACCAGGAGTCCGGCAAATCCACCCCAGGAGGAGTCGTATATACCAATGATAATTTTTAAATTTTTAATTAATTTATTAAAACGGCTGTTGTCAATTCTTGTGCATTACCATAGATTAACATAGATATGAAGCTTAAAAAAATTCACTTGAAAAAAATTACTCATTAAAGCTAGTGCTAGTGTTATAATTATAATTATAATTATAATTATAATTATAATTATAATTATAATTATAATTATAATTATAATTATAATTATAATTATAATTATATTTCCAATTGTAATTATAATTATTATAATCTAATTATAATAATTATAATAATTATAATAATTATAATAATTATAATAATTATAATTAATTATAACTTTATATTTATAATTATAATTATAATAATAATTATAATTATAATTTTTCATTTCATTATGAAAAACTAGACTTAAAACTTTATAATTTATAAGTCTAGTTTTTTTTTAGTTTCTAATTTGACATTTGAGCAACACCAGGCGTACTGAGACCTAAGATTTGTATTATAATTATAATTATATTTATATTTATATTTATATTTATATTTATATTTATATTTGTATTTATATTTATATTTATATTTATATTTATATTTATATTTATATTTATATTTATTTTTAACTTTTGACTGCGGCGCTTTATTCTCCAAATTAAAAGTGCCTTAACTCATTTTGCGGCGCTACTAAGTCGATTATTATAATTACTCTTTATCAACCATTTTTTTTTAATAATTTTAAAAAATTTAGAAATGGTTAATCAAAAAGGAATTATAATTAAAAAATAACGCAAAATCACTGTGAAATATTTACTACTTTTTCATATGAAATATAATCCAAATTTGTATGGGAATTTTTTGGACGATTTTTCATTGAGTCATTTTGCTGGGTCTTATTTATAAATTTGTCAAAATTTCTGCAGAAAAATATCAAAAACGAATGAGAACGAAAAGAAAAAGTTTTTAAATTTAAAAAACATAATTTTTTTATGGCCTTGTTTTTTGTGCATTTAGTCCTTTTGACCTCTTTTTTTCTCATCTCCTGGTAACACTGATTATAGGTGTACTTTCTTTTGTAAAAATAATAATCATTTTTAATATAATTGTATTTTTAATAAAAACTTTTTTTAAAGGCTATTTTTCGAATAAATCGAAAACCGGTTTTCTGAAAATATCGCTTTTTTAAATAAACTACCCAATTACAAAAAAAAAAAAAAAATTAAAAAAGAACGCCAGAAAATTATGTCAATTATGCAAAAATTTATACAAAACAAAAGAATCGCTAAAATACCAAAATTTCGCATTAAAACTATGAAAATGAGATATATAGAACACTTATAGCACTGTACACTTATCTTTGTATATTACAATACTATAGGGAATGCATCCAGAGATTTCTCGTCCCGGGATTTCCGGGAATTTTAAAAGCACTTAAATGAAGGAAAACTGGAGTAATTTTTTTAAAGATAATTAAGCTAAAAATTTGTTTTTCTTTAGCAAGTGTGATTTATATGGGATGACTCCATGGCATAACTTCAATTAAACGCTTTAATAAAATGTCAGCACCAAAAAACCTACCAGTGGAAAAGTGTAACTGATTAAAAGAATCTTATAGAAGTTAGTAAATAAAATGTTACTACACGGTTTGAGTACTTGACTGCAACTAACAAGTTGTCAGTCATAATTCTTTATTGACACTTTCAATTAACTTAATTACTAACTTAATTTTACTTAGCTAAATACTGCAGACATAGCGTCAGCAGTTTACTACAAAAATATAGATTTCCAAAGAAAACGAGTCGCAACCAGGTTGCAGTATTTTAGGAAACTACAACATGAGAGCGGCGCGTGGTTAAAAGAACTTACGTAAACAAAAAAATACGAATAAAGTAAAAATGAAAGAATAATAACTTTTTTTGTGTTAACTTAGACATATTAAATATTGTATGTATATTAAATTTGTCTCATAGAAATTTGACAAATCACTAAGAAAGTCAAGAGAAAAAGTAAGTACCCAGCAAACACTTTTTGGCTTTTGGTAATGGCAACTACTTATTAAAGTAGTTTCTTGGTAATGAGGCGTCATTATTATTTGCCTACTCTGTGTTACATAAATAAGTACTCATTAGTATAATAGCACAGTAATATTGCAATCACATGGATAAGTTGGCTAGAGCGCTGAATTAGCAACCAGAAGGTTGTTGGTTCAACCCCATTCTGATGCTGAAGTTTTTTTTTTTTATAATAAAATGTCTAAAAAGATATTTTATACTAAAAAAGTTTTTGTCACTTAGAAAATTACGTGCGAGATGGTGTACTGAGACGTTAGTTATTACAAAAACGAATGGTTAATTTGTGTCCAAATTCAAATCTCACTGACGTCAAATTTTTTTTTGTTTTTTTTTTATTTTTATTTTTTTATTTTTATTTTCGTTTAGGTACATATACCCCTAGAGTCTAAAAATAACCACATGAATTTGTGGACAACTCAAACAAAACTAACTAGTTATTCAGGAAAAAAATAAGTAGTTTATTTTTGTTTCCAATTATACCTGCTAGCTTACCAGGAAAGCAAAGTTTTTGCTGGGTAGTGAGTGCAAAAATCATTAATTATTAATATAATTTTCAACAGGAAAGCTAAAGGGTGATTCAAGTAGAGATAATTTCTTCAATAGCCTTTTTTTGACAGATCACGTGTGAGTCGTGCCATGCTGTCATGTTATTTTTGTTTAGTATTGTTTGGAAATCGTTCAACTTTATTACGAAAATTCACGTTCTGTGAGGAATGTGTTTCGTCCACTCCGCTCAACTTATGGTCAACATAATCGGCCTACTGAGCGTACTATTCGCCACACCATCAACCATTTTGACACCCAGCATTCATTATTGGATAATATTCGACCGAATAGACCACCTCCAGTACGCTGTGAAAAAAATATAGCGGCCGTAGCTGAGAGTGTACACGAAGACCGTGGAGAGTCGAATCGACGCGTTCGCAGCAACTCGGACTGACGTATGGTACGACTTGGCGCATTTTACGACGAGATCTTAAATTGAAAGCATATAAAATACAGCTTGTGCAACAACTGAAGCCGCTCGACTTTCCCAAGCGATATCGCTTCGCTTTATGGGCTCTTGAAAAATTCCAAGAAGATCCGACATTTTGGAGGCAAATTTTGTTCTGCGATGAGGCCCATTTCTGGCTCAATGGGTATGTAAACAAACAAAATTGCCGGGACGAAGAGCAACCTGAAGAGATTCAAGAACTGCCACTTCATCCAGAAAAAACAACGGTTTGATGTGGTTTGTGGGCCGGTGGAATCATCGGTCCATATTTCTTTAAAAATGATGCCGGTGCGAACGTAACCGTCAATGGCGACCGTTATCGTGCCATGATAACCGACTATTTGATGCCTGGAATTGAAGCTCGTCATCTCGGCGACACATGGTTTCAGCAAGACGGCGCCACTTCCCACACATCGCATCAATCAATGGATTTATTGAGAGAACACTTCAGTGAGAACATAATTTTACCACCAAGATCGTGTGATATCACACCGCTAGACTTTTTCCTGTGGGGATATGTAAAGTCTAAAGTTTATGCGGACAAACCTGCTTCGATTCAGGCCTTGGAGGAAAACATCACGCGTGTCATTCACCAGTTATCAGTCGAAATGCTCGAACGAGTCCTCGAAAATTGGACTCAACGGATGGACCATCTGCGACGTAGCAACAGCCAACATTTGATAGACATAATCTTCAAAAAATAAATGCCAAAGAATATTCTTTCAAATGATAATAAACATTCCCCATTTAATTTGAATTTTCTGTGTTTTTTTTTTCTTTAAAAAAGTAGGGAACCTCGAAATGGATGACCCTTTACATAATATATCATTTATTATATATGAGAATGTCTGGTCAGATCTATAAACATGAAAGCGAGTATTTTATAAAGGATATTCTAGGGAAGTTAAATAAATAACAGATGTTTTTTAGAGTTACATTTAAATATACCTAAAATTATGAAAGTGGTCAATACATACAGCATATTGGCCAAATTTTAAATTCCTATGACAATTGGACCAGTATACTACATGGTCATTTATGTTGATAATACCAAAACATATCCCCCACAAATGACAATGAAATATATATATATATAAATATATATATCCCACCAATGACAACGAAATATATATATATATCCCACCAATGACAACGAAATATATATATATATATCCCACCAATGACAACGAAATATATATATATATATATATATATATATATATTAAAGAAAATTAATATATCCATATATATATATATATATATATATATATATAATATATATTTTAATAAAATGTAATTTTTTTCGTCCATATGATCTTTTTTGGAAAATTTACGAATGAGAGTTTATTTATTTTTATTTAGCTATCGTTTTATATATATATCATTAATATTGAAGACAACAAGTTTAATATTTCAACAATATAAATTACATCTTGTTCTAAACATCGTAGGAAGTTGGAATTTGGCCAAAATATTATATGTGCTTCATTTTAGGTACGTTTAAATGTGCGACACTCTTTGTTTATTTTCATACAATGATGGAGCACCCTATTGAAGTTACAAACATTTTAATACCGTTTGAATTATCCCGAAGGGATTCGGAAAATTATCAAATTCTTATTTTAAATTTTTGAATAATTTTTGCTACTTAATTTCTAATATCTCTATTTTTCTGTAGCTAATACGATATTGTTTTATGGTACAAATCTTTAAAGTAAATATAACAATGTTTCCTAATATTGTGTCGAGATCTACAAAACTGTTTCACGACATAAACTACGTCTGTATTTATTCGAATTGATTAAGCAATTGATTAAATTTGCTTTTCTCAGTACATTTACAATCCTGTTTTAAAACTTCTAATGCAAAGATTCATATCCTTTTTGGTTCTCAATTGTTCAATTAATAAGAGTAGTGATAGTTACAGTTTTTAATCTGGGATAGCTGGAAGTCGACAATTTTTTTCCGCTATCCCAGGAAATTAAAAAGTCCGGGAAATTGCGATACCTATATAACACTGATAGTAATTATCAAAAATTCATTCCGTATTCTTTTCAGGATAAAATTATGCTTTTATCTACCCTTTGCTTTGTAAAGCAATAGGAAAGGGCAGTTAAAGGCATCATTTTAGCCAGAAAAAAAGAAAATACTATTAGTTTAATTTAGCACCAGTGAAGTTATTAGTAAACAAATTTTATCTAATCATAACTACGTTCCCGAACTGCAGGGCTTTCAGCAGCTTTTCTATATTTGTGTATATAGGCAACACTATAGAGTTTCATACTTGAAGCTAATTTAGTGCTTTTAACTCAAGTTGCATTTTCTTTATCTATCTCTGCACTTTTTGTCTGGATTCAATTGCAAATAATTTTCTTTATTGCTTGAATAGCAAATCAGGCTTAACGATTGCAGTTGTATTATTTCAAACTGAAAAAAATGAAATTAAGCAAATTTCAGCAAATAATACTTAAAATATTTTGCAGAGTTGTATAAAATATATAAGAGTATTCTAAGAAGCAATCTACTTCAATTGTTGGCCAAATTTAAGAAAACTTTGTTAAGTAATCATTCTCAAGGTTTTTGAGTTCTTAGGTGAAAAAGGATTTAGTTAAATAAATTGCAGTAAATGCTTAGGGTTTTAGATTAGAATATCAAAACAAATTTATATCTATCTGGCAGTTTTTCTGTAAAAAAATATATATAAAGATCAAAACTTTTTTTTTAAATTTCAAGATGAAACAATTAATTTTTATAATGGAAATGTTACAATAAACGCAGAATCGCTAAAATACAAAAAAGAAAAATAGTTAAATTAAAAAAATTTAAAAACATTAAAGAATTTACTATAAAATAAAATAATTCAAAAGTTGCAAAAAATCGCTAAAATATAAAAAAGGATAAATTGCAAAAATATTGTCGAATTGGAAAAAAAATCTTAAAAATGTAAAAAACGGTAAATTAAATTAAAAAAAAAGAAATACAAACGATAAATACTAAATAAAGTATTAGTTACGAAAAAATCGCAAATTTTCAAAGAAGTCATCAAAATAAATAAATGAATCACAAATAATGAAAAATCCGCCAATTTCCGAAAAAGCCTGCAAAATATGAAAAAAATCGTCAAATTATAATGACTTGCAAAACTATGAAAAAAATCGCCAAGTTTATTTCAAATATATCTTTCTGTATCTCTCTATAACTTTATTTGTATTTATATTTTAGTGAACTTCTTGCGTTTTTTTTATATTTCTCCTCTAAATTGTCAACATTGGCTAAGCTTTACAAAATGTAAAAATAGAATAGAAAGAAAACTGCATATAAATTTAATTTAATAACAAAGAAAAAAAAGCAAGATGGCCAGATTTATATAAATATTTAAAGTAATTGAATATTTAATATATTGACAAACTAAGTGTCGTTTGCAGAATCTAAAAAAGAAAAAAGATATGAAGTCTTTATTGCCAACAAGTGCCTTTTACTTTTGAAAATTTTAAACAAAATTAAATTGTATTTAAATATTTAAATGAGAAAAGTTATAATTTATTTTAATTAAAAAAAGTGAATTGCTATTGTGGATATGAAATGGTTTTTAATTTAAATGTTGATGTTTGGTAATGCATTTTGGTTGTAAAAAAAAAATATTGAAGTTCCTTGGCTAACGTTTTTAAACAGTTTTAAGTCAATATTTAAAAGTTTATTATTATTAAGTAAGTACATATGTTTATAAATAAGTCATCATTGTTATTGAGTTTTAGACTGTGGACCTATAATTATTGTGAATATGGTCACCTTTTTTTCTACCATAACATAAGGGCATGTCATGGCAAACATGGTCATAATAACAAGGGCGAATGAACATGCTCAACTGCAACTATAATTTTTATAGAGTTCATTAACTACCTAAAGTAGCAAATAGATTCTCTTGTCTTTTTAATAGTTATATTTTCAAATTCAACCGCAACCATCATGATAAAGTTTCCAAAGCAAACAAATACTAACACTCACTCATGCACACAACCACATAAAGTTTTCCAAATTTGAAGCTACACACATACATTAGTGTATCTGTGTGTTTTTGTGTAATTTTTTTATTTTAAAGAAAAATAAAAACTTCTTTTTGAAGAAGATGAATTTCAAATTTTTCTACACACATGGAATGCTACAAGTATTCAACGAGTATGAAAGCATATGAAAAGTGATAAATCATTCTTTAGAAGCAGAAACTTATAAAAATATTATAAGTAAATATTTTTATGATGATATGAAAGGATATGTAGGTAAATGATTGTAGGAGTATGTGTGAGTTTATGGGAGTCATAAGTTAGTTAAAATATATGAGACTTACAGACTCATGCTTACTAGCATCAATGACTTAATATAACAAGGTTAATGCAATATGGAATCAATCAACAGCAGATGCGTAGTTTAGCAGGTTAAAAAATAAATTTAAAACAATTTGTAGATAATAATACAGAGTGAGAGAGAGAGGTATCTTTTTTAATTATAATAATTTAGTAATTTAACAAAATGTTTCTCAAAGTTATTCTAAACTTGTGGTTAATATTAATTCAGAAGTAAGTTCATAAAATTGTAAATAACTTTTACAAAATTAAACATATTTTCCTGCAATATACTGTTTTTTTAAAGCTAACAAATCAGGATTTTAGAAAAAATACAATGTTTCAATAACTTTTATAAAAATGAAAATATTTTCATGAAATAAACTCTTTTCTAGATTATAAGGAGAAGAGCGGAAAGTTTTGTGGGGAGAGAGAGGAGATATTTTTAATTATAATTATTTAGCAGTCTCTCTACAAAGTGATTATCAAGGTACTTCTGTAAATAAATTAAAATTTGGTTACCTCAGCGTATGATTAATATTAATTCAGAGGTAATTTAATAAAATCATAAATAACTTTGACAAAATTAAACATGTTTAACTGAAATAATTTTTCTTAAAGCTAACAAATATAGCCTTTTAGAAACAATATAAAGTTAAAAAAAGAAATATATTACATTTCATAATTATATTTTTTTCTACAGATAAATTAAAATTTATTACCTGAACGTATGATTAATATTAATTCAGAGGTAAGTTCATAAAATTGTTAATATCTTCTACAAAATGAAACTTAAATTCCTGAAATAAACTATTTCTTAAAGCCAACAAAAATGGCTTTTTAGAAACAATACAAAGTTTTAAAAATAATAATGGGGGAAAGGGGAAATGTGGCCCTTAAAGTTCTTGTCTAATTATTATCTTTCAAAAGTTATACTTTTCTTCTATGGATAAATTTACAAAACGATTATCAAGGTACTTCTGTAAAGAAATTAAAATTTGGTTACCTCAGCGTATGATTAATATTAATTCAGAGACAATTTAATAAAATCATAAATAACTTTGACAAAATTAAACATGTTTAACTGAAATAAACTCTTTTTTAAATCTAACAAATATAGCGTTTTAGAAACAATACAAAGCTTTAAAAAAAAAGAAATATATTACATTTCAAAATTATATTTTTTTTCTACAGATAAATTAAAATTTATTACCTGAACGTATGATTAATATTAATTCAGAGGTAAGTTCATAAAATTGTTAATATTTTCTACAAAATGAAACATAAATTCCTGCAATAAACTATTTCTTAAAGCCAACAAATATAGTTTTTTATAAAATTAAAATTTATTACCTGAACGTATGATTAATATTAATTCAGAGGTAAGTTCATAAAATTGTTAATATCTTCTACAAAATTAAACTTAAATTCCTGCAATAAACTATTGCTTAAAGCCAACAAATATGGCTTTTTAGAAACAATACAAAGCTTTAAAAATAATAATGGTTGAAAGGGGAAAAGTGGCCCTTAAAGCTCTTGTTTAAATATTATCCATCAAAAGTTATACTTTTCTTCTATGGATAAATTAAAATTTGCTTACCAGAACGTATGATTAATATTAATTCAGAGAGGGGTAAGTTCATAAAATTGTAAATACCTTCTACAAAATTAAACATAAATTCCTGGAATAAACTTTAAAGTTCTTCTACAGAAAAATTTCTGACAAACTTATACATTTCCTAATATTTATAACAAAAATCATTTTAATATTTTCTAATTAATACACACATTATCTCTTCCTTTTTTTTAACAAGAAATATTTTCTTTTTCATTGGTTTGATTTAGCAACAAAAAAAAAAAAAAAGTATTTCAATTTCAAGTAATAAATTGCTTTTAAATTTTTTCAATTAAACTTGTTGAGAAAACAAATATAGTAATGAACAGAAATAGGAAGAGAAACACCAAATAAAAATGAAACAAAATAAAAACGTAAGAAAACAACGAAACAAAATACTACAGCAAAAGAAAAATAAAAAGTGCATCATAAAAGTTGTAATTTAAAGTCCCATCAAAATGTTATTACAATTTGTTTTTTCCACTCAATGTAAGCAAGCATTACTGTGTAAGTGTATGTTTACTTAAATGCCACAGCGATGTGGCACAGATTCTACTAGCAACTAATACGTTTGCATTTACACACTAACCAGTAACAACAGCAACAACTACATATAATAATGGTTACAAATAAAATAATATAAAAAAATACATATATAAATAACAAAACAAAAAGTTCGAAGTGAAAAAATAAACATTACATTGCAATACAGGATTCTCCATACAAAAAAAGAGCATAAAGTAATAAGGGAAAGGACTAATACAAGCAAAAAAAAAAAAAAAAACTTTTTCACAAACTTTTTACAATGCATGGTTGTGATCAGATAAAATTTCAAGTGTCAAAGTTGTGGTGGTCGTTGTAGTCAGTCAGTGAGTGTGTTTTTTAGTTGTTATAGTGTTAGTTGTTTTGTTATTTGTTACTGCTGTTATTATTATTTTTTTCTCACAGATTTTATGTATGTATTAGTAATAATGCGGTTATATTGGCTTTTTTGAACAAATATTAACCCCTTAATTGGAAATTTTGTAAATTAAAAAGAAAACTTAATAAAAGAAGAAAACATACAATAAAGTTTCAAAAGAAAAGTCTTTGATAAATACTAAAAAGTGCAAAATATTTTATAAGCAGCTTGTTGGCATGATTATGAATTATTAAAAGCAGGAATATTAAAGAAAATTTTGTTATATTACATTTTTAAAAATGTTAGCAAATTGATTGGAAAAAATAAAATAATTAAAAACGATAATGATTACAATCTTCATAAAATGTGACACATGGATTTTATGTATTTATCTTAGACCTATAAAGTATAAACATAAGCTTATTTAGCAATATCTATCTCTGTTAAAATAAATATTATCGATTGGTAACACTAGGTAATACATGTTATAAGTATAACATATTATCACTCATACGCAACATTGCCAAAGAGAAATTTATAAAAGTAGCTTTTCAAAATAAAAAAAAAAAAAAAAAAATAAAATAAAATTTCGTTCATATAACACCGTGTAATAGTAATTTTCATACTTGAAAAAATCGATATACGCACTAAACTAGAGACCGTACTGTAAAACTACGTACTTAATTTTTTCTTTAGAACGTAAAATTTCCTCTAAAAAGGACTTCAAATTTTCGAAGGATTTTTAGAATAATTTATAAAATATTTACGAATATTATATCAAACCTAAATGGATGTCAAATGAAAGCTAAGAATCCCTGCAACATAATGTTTTTTATTTAAATTGCAGCAAAAATCTTAAGAAAAAAAGAATATCCTTTTGAAAATGTTACCTTTTACTATTTATTTTCAAGTATTTATCAGCATGCAAAAATTATTCTCATACATCAAAAAAAAAAAAAAAAAAAAAAATCGTTACATGGAGAATACTATAAACCATCTATAAGAAAACTGTGTAAGCAGTCTTACCTCAGGATGTCAAATATCTTCTCGAAAGGATTTCAAATTTTCGAAAGATGTACAAATTTTAAGAATATAATAGAATATTGACGAACATTATCATATATAATATAGGGTGTTAAATAATCCCTGCAATATAAAAACATTTTTTATTTAAATATTCCTGTACACAAATTTAAGATTTTTTTTTTTTAAATTTAATCCTGTAATATTATATTTATTACTTAATTAAGCATTTTAAATAAAGAATTTTTTTCTCAACATGTTGTTCAGAAACATTTAAATTAAAAATGTTGTTATATTGCAGGGATTCATAGGTTTCATTTGACATCCATACTGGGTTGATTTAATTTTAATAAATATTTTATAATTTTTTCATTAAATTTGTGTAGTTTTTCAAAACTTTCAAGTCCTTTAAAGAAAAAAATTGAGAACCTGCAGAAAAACTGAGTACGCAATTTTATTATACATGAACTCTAGTTTGGTACATATATTGAGTTTTCCATGTGTGAAGAATTTTTTGGGAAATTGTTACACAGCGTAATCGTGCTGCACAATGGGCCAATCGCAAATTTTTTGTAACGAATCAGTATCTTCTAAACTAACAGTCGCATCGAATTAAAATGTGTGGAAAGTTATAGAGGAGGACATAAGCTTTCAGAAAAATTATCCCGTAGTCACTCTGTAAAAACACGAAATAATCTACAGGGTGTCAAAGTTGACCACATCGAGTATGTTCTACAAATCAAGTACAATTTCAGGTATTTTTTTTTTTATTTCTGGCAAGATAAAGAAAAAACATGCTTACTGCCCTAAGTTATCTCTTACAATTACAAAGATATTTACACTTGAATTTTGAGTTTCTGATTTTTTGCCTCGACTTTATTTAGTTTTTCGGGAAATTTGTCTGACGTATATGGAGTAATCTTTTTAATATATTCTGTAATTTCTAATACATTCCGAAATATTATGATGAAATGTAGGGCGCAAATCTAAATCAATTTAAAATTTCTTTACTAACCATTTATGAAGTCTTATCTTTTAAAATATATGAAAAAAAAAATTTATTAACAAAACTTTGAGAAAATAGTGAAAGAATTGTATTATATTTTTGTAAAAAGTAGCCATTTGTCATACTGATTTTAGAGCGCTGACTTTGAATATTGTTGACGGCTAGACGAATTGAAATAATTCAAACATTTAGTTTTATTGCGGAATGTATTAGAAATTACTAAATATTAGAAAAAAAATTTTCCTCCATATACCTCAGAGTAATTCCCGAAAAATTAAATAAATACGTGGAAAAAAATTAAAAAGTCAAAATTCAAGCGTAAATATCTTTTTAGTTCTAAGAGATAATTTAGGTCAGTAGGCAAGATTTTTCTTTATCTTGCCAAGCACTTTACAAAAATATAATATCTTTATCTATATCTTTGAAATCGGACCATATTTATAGAAGTTACGATTTTTTGAAACTTTTATACACCTCGAGTCAGCTTCGATACCCTATAGCTTATCTCATATTATTACAAGGTGACTACAAGATAATTTTTCTGAAACCTTGGGTTCTTCTCTATACATTTCAATTCGATACGAGCAGTAGTTTATAATATACATTGGCCCCATTGTGTGCTGATAGGGCCTCCTGTGGCAACATTATGTACCAATATGCCTGACATTTCATAGAGCGTTAAGTATTTGTTAAAAATTTTATGCAGCTTTAAACATTTATATAGAATTTTAGATTTTCTGGATGGGGCCCTATAAGGAAGTTATGGTTATTATGGGCCGACCATTGCAAAATTTGATAGTGTAATGTATAATTACACAGAAGTTTTTTCTCGTCAACATACATTTAACATTTATGCTATATGATTGTATACAACTTTTTTATATAGAATTTTATTAAAAGAGAAATTTATTTAAGAGATTTAAGAACGTTAAAACTCTATTACAGGAAGACTAACTCAAACAACATACTGATCATATTTAATTTTAACAAAATTTGTCCTACGACTATAAAAGGCCTTTGCCAATTTTCATTGAAATACCTTCGAAGGTACGATCGGGGACAGCCAGACGGACATCTTTAGAAAGCGAAGCGAACTAGTAAACTATGTTTTAGTTTTTAAAAAATGTATCATCTTTTTTTGGTTACCCTGTAATAATACATCATAAGCTACAGGGTGTTAAAGTTGACTACTTCGAGTATACAAAAATCAAAAAATCACCTCTAAAAATCAAGTTCGATTTCAAAGACTTAAAAAAAGATTGTAAAGAACTTGTCACTTATGGTTAAAAAGACATTTGAGCTTGAATTTGTAATATATACATTTATATATATATATGTATATATATATATATATATATATATATATATATATATATATATAAATATATGTATATAAATATATATATTGTATATATATATATATATATAAATATATATATATATATATATATCTATATATATATATATATATATATATATATATATATATATATATATATATACATATATATATAAAAGTATATATTACAAATTCAAGCTCAAATGTCTTTTTAACCATAAGTGACAAGTTCTTTACAATCTTTTTTTTTTAAATCGAACTTGATTTTTAGAGGTGACTTTTTGATTTTTTTATACGTACATATATATACATATAGTGCGAATTTTTTTTTACAAGTTGTCTGATTCTTTCACACTTTTTCCTCAAAATTTAATTTAAAGAAATATTTTTTTCCACATATTTCCAATGACAAGGCTTCAAGAAGGGTTAATTAAGAAATTTTAACTTGATCCGGCAGTTCATCCAGCATCGGGCGAAAATGGTGACATTTTTCGTAAAATTTCAATTTCATCGGATTAAATAAAAAAAGTTAGGCGAAATTTTTCAAATCTAAAAAAAGTTTTGATAACCACATATATGTAGATTCATTTGACACTAAAGTGGTTCCCGTTTGCTCAAAAATGTAGACGGGAGATTATATTATATAAAAATGATTAAGTTTATATGAAAGTCAAAAAAATCATATTTTTTAAGAGCTCCAAAAGCATATAAAAATTAAATTTTTTAAATTTATTTTTAATGTGGTATATTAGAAAGGTAACGATCTTCTTGTGTACCAAAACTTGTATTTAAAATAAACTTTTCTTAGAAATTATAAATACTAAAAATTAACAATTTTTTAGAGATTTATTACCAAAATGTTCACGATTGGCCGACACTTAATTTTTGAGCTAATTTTTTGGGTTAAGATTACTGTGTCATTTATTTTCTAAAAAAAAAAAAAAAAAAAAATTATTAAATTACGCTCCTCGAAGAATAGTTTTTGTTTAATAACTTTTTTTTCTAAGGAACTGCTTTTGTCGATTTTTAATAGTAAATAAGTAGCTTAGGGCTACTTATTTACTATTTACTTTATACTTACTATATACTTACATGTATTTTACTTATTTTGTTTGCCTTTTATGAGACCTGAAATTGAAATTAATTTAAATATATTTTATTTGATGCTGCCTAAACTTACAAAACACTTACAAATGGTTACCTATTTTTGATTAAATATTTGTCAAGTGTGACATTTCCAGTCAATAACATTCACAAGTGAAGAAACTAAATTTTTCAGTAATTCATTTGAGTTTACAACAATATTATTTTGATTAAAAAGTTTTCTCGCTAATTTTTAGCTAAACACATGAACTACTTAAACAACAAATTTAAAATGACTGATTTAATTAACTTTTTTTTTCAATTATAATTCAAACTTTCACACATTTTTACATGAAACACAATATTAACATTGTTATTTGCAGGGCAAACAAAAATATGCGCATAAAAAATGTTCTTAAAATCGAAAAATATGCTCTTAAAATTTCAAAAATAAAATGCTCTAAAAATATTATTTTTTCTGGCTAAATTTTAAATTATCAACTATTCGTGCCAAAAGTTGCTTGATTTTTATTAGCAATTGCAAAAAAAAAAAAAAAAAATATTTTCTTTTTGCACTTCAAAATATTTAAAACTGTTACATTGCATCAAGAAATTACAAAATTTCTATCAATTTATCGGATTTTTCGAATTTAAAAATTGTATGTGACAATAAAACGAAAATTTCGCTAATGGCAAATTAAACAAAAAAATTCTATTGGGCAAACTATGCAAAATTATGCTCTTTAGTGTAATATATGCAAAATTATGCTCTTAAGTATAAAATATGCCATTTAAATTGCTTAAATATGCTCTAAAATAAGGAATTTCTATGAAAATATATCAAATTATGCTTCTAAGGCCAAAATATACAAAAATATGCTGTTATGTTTAAAAAGCGTATGTGACAGTAAAACGAAAATTTCACTAATGGCAAATTATATAAAAAAATTCTATTGGGTGCAAAATATGCAAATTCTTTTTCTTAAGGGCAAACTATGCAAAATTATGCTCTTAAGTATAAATTTTAGTTTCTTCACTTGTGAATGTTAATGACTACCTATGTAATGCATAAGCTATTGTCACACTTGACAAATATTTAATCAAAAATAGGTAACCATTTGTAAGTGTTTTGTAAGTTTAAGCAGCATCAAATAAAATATGTTTAAATTAATTTCAATTTCAGTAGGGATTTAAGCTAAGGAAAAAGAAAAGGATTAGCCACAAATGATTTTTAGTTTTCTTGTAGTTAATTAAAAAATTTCTATTTATTTACCTGAAGCAAAACTTTTCAGATCTCATAAAAGGCAAACAAAATAAGTAAAATATAGAGTTAATAGTAAATAAGTAGCCCTAAGGCATTTAAATTGTTAAAATATGCTCTAAAATAAGGAATTTCAAAATATGCAAAAATATGCTGTTGAGTCTAAAATATACTGTAACAAATCGATTTCAAAATTCTTAAAATTGTCTGATACGGATAAATAACTAATAGTTTGATTGAGAAAAAATAAGATTTTACATATTTTTGGTTTCCCTGATTATTTGCCTTAAATTAAGCCAACCTCAAACAACTTTAACTAATGGACACTTTAACAAATCTGAAAGGAAACACTAAAATCTGCAAATAACTGCTGAACCAAAAAACGTCAAACAATTTCCATTTAAAAACAAGAAAAATTATACATTTTAGTTTTTATGTTTCCTGGTAACGGGTTAATCCTGAAGCAATTTTATGCAGCTGATTTTGATGTTGTTATTTCTAACTTGGCTGACTGACTGAATGAATGACTGACTAGCTATGTGGTGGTGGTGGTGATGTGTGTGTGTCTAAAAATAGTGAGTGAATGTCTGGTTGGTTAGTTGATTGCATGCCGGGGTTATCAAAAAAAAAAAAAAAAATAATAAGTTGGGGTTAAATCAAAACAATACAAGGGGGGCAAGTGCAGGAAAGAAACAAAAACAAAACAAAAGTATCCAGTTGATTTGTGGTACTTAAGGGATGCCAATGGGTAAGTACTTATGCAGTTCTATTTATTTTAGAGAGTAGTAAATTGAGTGATTGTGTGAATGTTGCTAACAAAAACAAATAAAAACTATATATACAATCTATAACGCTGTATTAACAATTACATTTAATAGAATAAAATTTAGTTAACCCATAACAAAGTCACGAAAATGTACTTTAATATTTTTTTTTTGGTATTTATTTAACAATAAAATAATGACATGTGAAAATACTCAATGATCGTAAAATTTATAATAATATAAAATATTAAAGAGGACAAATATTTTAATTAAGAGAAATGAATTTTTCCTGATAACAAAAATGTTTTATTTCAAATTACTTTTTTTTTTTAATTTTTGTGAAGACTAAATTAAACTTTTTTCTTTTTATGTATTTAATAATTCATAAATGAGTGTTTTCAAGTATTTAGTGTTTCTAGGTTTTTGTTCCAAGTTTTGTAATTTCTTAGAAAAAAAATTAAAAATAAATTACTTATGTTGCTTGGTACCTTCATGTTTTTTATTATTTTTACTTTTATTTCTGTTGTGTAATAAATACCAAACAATCACAAATCATTTGGGGAATGTTAAATGAATTTTATTATGTTGAAAATGAAAGAAACAAATTAATATACTGTAGTAGTCAGCGTTTTAAAATATAAAATACTCATAGCGAAAATATTTTATAAAAATATCAGAAATGTATATAACAACAACAACAATATATAAATACCTACAAGTCATAAAAAAATGGTGGGCGAAAATATATAAAGGAATAAAATCATTATTTTGTGGAAAAAATAATAAAGGCTAGACACTTGAAAGTTCAAAAAATTTTTTCTTTAAGGCAGCATTTTCGACCAGCATCCCGTTCAAAAGACCATAAACAAGATACTATAGGTACCCTGTAGTTTTTGGTGGCAGTTGCGAATTAGTTAGTTTATAGACTATAATATGGCACTACTACTTATTTTATTAACTTGTAACTAATGTCCTGTAAGGAAGTCAGTTGCCATCTCCATTACTAGGAAATAACCCTTGTTTGAGCATCGAATCTCCTCCACAACTACGAAGTGACACTTTTGTGTACACAAAACCATTTTACTGGTTGCAATAATTCAGTAAACAATTTCGATTTTCTATTCGATTTTCTATTTCTTCCCGTTTACCATAGGATCAGTAAAGTGGCAATTGCCATCATACTCTATAATGCAGTTTTCGTTTCCAGCTGGGGTATACTCAGTATGTTCAGATTCTTCAAATGTCTGCTTCCTTTGATTATTCCACAGAGCTTCCTTGTTCCTTCGTGACATGAACAGCAACAAAGTGATACCTAACTACGATAGACCATTGACAGTTTTGGCTTAACAAAAATCAGAAGAGATAAATTCTTTTGCTCCCGAGCAAGTGTCTATGATTATGTGACTAACTGGGTAATGGAATAATGTCGATAAACTAACTATTGGAATGAAATCCGCCGAGACAAATGCTAACTATAAGTTTCTGGTAACAAAAAACAATCCGATGAGAAAAATCCTTCAACTCTCAATCGGCTGGCTAGGATCGTGTGAGCTAAGCTAGATATTAAATACAATCCAACGAGATAAATTCTTCAGGTTCGGCTAAAATATGTGCTACGTTAATACTAAATACAATCCGACAAAATAAATCCTTCGGCTCTCAATCGGCTAGCTAGGATCGTGTGAGCTAAGCTAAATACTAAATACAATTCGACGTGATAAATTCTTCAGCTCTCGATCGACTCACTACAGGTTCGGCTAAAGTTCGAAAGAAATAACTTCGTTCGTGTCTAACGATTCTTTGATCCCTAAAGCATAATACGATTGGCACTTCGGTTATTGCTCAACTTTCTCCACCCAATCTTGATTACTTATGTTTAAATTTGTATGAAAATTATTAGAACTATAAAGATTGTAACTACTAGGTAGTAACTACACGTTACAACTCTTTAAGCGGCTGAAGGAAGTGAGCCAAGTAACTAGATACTAGTGAAATTTACTGTAAAAAAAGGATCAATTCCCTTTAAATAAACTGCTGGATTGCAATAGATAATTTGGAGTAAAATTGCACGTCAGCAGAAGGGAACATGGATTTTCTATTGCGTATTACATTTCATCAGCATTCATGGTGTCCTTTCTACTTGGATTTTTTTTAAGCATAAATATGCCTTTCAATGCCTTGTAATATTACAATTTATAGGAGCTTAATTTACAGCATCAAGCATTGGGCAGGTTACCAGTATCATTTACGCTGAAGTTGAAAATGTAATTGCATCTTTGTCAAGTAGCATTTGGTTCGGAGGACCCAAAACAAGTTGCTCTTGTGTGCATAAATTATGTAGCATTCCCAATTATCCTGCTATATGATTTTTGTTGAAACCTAAACAGAAATTTAAAAGGAACACTGAAATTTAATATATTGAGTTTCCATCTGCTATTATAATTCGTATGAACGCTCTTTTAAGAACAACAAAGTCCCAAATGAAACTCAAAGTCAACTTTATTTAATTAAGGGGATCAATACTCGGAAAGTAATGACGTTAGGTTTCCGATAGACCAAATTGTAAGTGTTTTCCTATATCTAAGAGCAGTTCGAAGATAATAGCCATTGTCGGATAAGTTTTTCAGGCAGCGTCTGTCAAATCATATTATTAGTAAAGAAGGGGAAAGAAATTCCGATTTCTTGAAACCCTGCTATCGCAACCAACGTTCGAGTGAGCCAGCATTGAGTTCGGACATATTTTTCCGCATTGAATGACTAACATAAATTGTTATTGGTCATTATCTCTGTTACTTCAGTTTAAAGATAAAAACATATTTAGTGGACTATATAATAATGCTCTTCTATGAGATTCAAAGTATAATAGAAGATTTTATTCCACAATCTCAAATGAGATAACCTTTTGGTGACAAAAGTATTCTGGGGGACATTGGTATAATTGTTGACAGTCAAGCGGCAGTTCTGTGACTCAAATCGCATTCAAGAACCTCTATTGTATTCGGACAGTATAAGAAGGAACTGTTCGGATTAACTAGGCTGTATTACATTACTATAGATTGGGTTCCTAGGCACAGAGACTATTATGGTAATGAATAAGTAGAAGAATTAGATCAAGCAGCCTCTGCTTTAAATGTTTCCTTAGAGGCATGAAAACCTTTCGAGATTGATAGCAATATAAACAGGTAACTGGGAATAGATATAATTCTATGTTTATACACTTAAAGCTTTAAGATTGATTTAAGAAAAATATGAGATATCAAGCGCTACTTATTATGTATTTTCTCTTAAAAATTAATTTATTTTAATGTCTAAGAATGATTTGAAAATAACTTTCGGTTCAAATTGAGAAAAACCAATTTTTCGTATATTTTCGTTTGTATGCATTTACTTTTAGATTTCCGAATGATTTAAGATTACTGTCAAAATAATAAATTTTTTGTTTGACATATTTTCTTAAATGAGCCTCAATTAGAATTTAAACTTAGATTTAAAAATAACATTGCTTACAAAAAAATGTTTGATATTAAACATTAAATTCGTATTTTAAACCTTTGTCTGTGTTATACAAAAATTGCGATAGATCATTCTCGAGTTGTAATGTCTCAAGGGGTCGTGAAAGTGTTGCTTGTAAGAACCCCTGTTCTAGAGCTTTTAGAATGAAGGGTATAAATTTTACTTTCAATAAGAATTAATTTATTGACCTAAAAATTAAAACAATTATTTTCTTTTGATGGGGGGGAGGGGGGGGGGGTTTTTTGGAGGTTAGCTGTATCGTTACTACAACTTTATTGTTCAATTCAATAATATTTTAAGCAGCGACATTAAAATCAACATAGTTGTTTCAACAATAATAGAAAAAATTAAATATTTTAATAATTTAGGCACTAGATTCATTTAAAGTAATGGTAGTTGTAATACCCCCAAACATAAAACCCCCTTTAACTATCACTAAATGTGTATCTTCGACTTTTAGCCATTTAACTGGCAAATTATTTGCAGCCGGAAGACAGAAGCTGTTCTTTTCAACCTCTGCTGCTAAAATTGATGATGATGATGATGGCAATGCTAGCTGGATGCTGTTATCCTGGCTGGTTTGCTGAATGACTGACTGGCTGTTTTAATACACCGATACAAAATGTTATAAGACTTGTTTGTGTTCATAAAATAATAATATATTTAAGTGCTATTTCTTCCGTCCCAGTAGTCGTACAAGTGAATGTTTTTTATATAAATATTACTTACTTATTTATATACAGGACTATAACATATATATACAAAATTTAACAAGTAATTGTAAGAGTACTTTTTGGGTATTGAGTAAATGGACTATTGACATACTTTTTGGATTAACAATTTTTTATTTTTATTTTATTAAAAAAATTTAATTTTATTTTACTTTTTATTTGCTGTGTACAAATTTTTGCTGGAACAAATTTTCACCCAAGAACAAAACAGCTAACTGTATCAGCTGCTTTGCTAACATATTGATACGTATGAGTTTAAACCAAACAACGTTAAAGGTTATTTCGTGACCATGAGTGGTTACTACTAACCAATACAACATCAAATTTATATAAATGACATATATATATATATATATATATATATATATATATTTATGGATGCAAGAGAGCAAAACTGCAATGGGTCAAAACGTAAATATTCGAATATGTGGTAAAAAGTAGCAATGAAATATTAGTCAACAGGAACATCATCATCATCATCAACATTAGCAGCAACATCCAAAGATACATTTATGCTCATATACATTCCTCTTTGAACCTTCTCTTATTTCATATATACAGTTTTAACAGCAGCTACATGTTGTGTTTTTATACGAGTACATGATTTTTAAGCTTAATGGCTATCGGTTAGTGTGTGTGTATATGTGTGTGTAAGTGTGGGTGTATGGTGAATGTATTCATATGCGTTTGTGGATGAAACTCCACGTATGAGTAATTTTTATATGTTTTTCTTTTTTTATATACATGTATTTTTTTTTTTAATTTTTGCAAAAGATTTCCTACAACAATTGAATGATTTTCAGAGCTTACAAATACAACAATTTGTATATTTTTTGCTGTTGTTGCAAAATGTTGCTGTTAAAATTTTGTGTTACTTTTTTTAGTTGTAAAAACATTTATTTGGAACTATTAAAATATTAGTGGAGTCATTAGTGTTTTTAAACATAATTTTTAGAACATGATCAGGGAAAAGTAACAAATTTTTTTTAAAAAATTAAAAACAAAAAATTTAAAATTAATATTTTTTAATTAAAAAATAAATTACAAATAAAAAAAGATTATAACTAAAAGATAAATTGCATATCTTTCTTTTTAATATTTTTTAAATAAGTAAGAAATTTATTTAATATAAAATTTATATCTTATTTGATTAGGGCATTTTAAATTCGTAACTTCCTTCCTTATTCGTTTATTTATTTTTTATCATTCTAGTATTATTTTTATGTTTTTTTATTATGCATTCCTAGGGCGTCAACACATATACTTTGCCAGCCAGACACAACGACCTACCAAAACATATCAATTGAAATTGTTATTTTTTCCGAAATGTTACTTTTTTTGTTAAATGCAATTCGATTTGAGTTTTTTGTGAGTTCTTTTTTTTGCTATTTTAATTTATTTAACATACAACCATAAGGTTAATTAAAATATGTCTATATAAAAGTAGATTTCCATTTCATTTTTCATGTTACTTGTCTCTGTACAGATTATTGGTTTATAAAATTAACAAAAAAAAAAAAAAAAAATATATATATAAATATATATATATATATATATATATATATATATATATATATATATATATATATTTATATGTATATATATATATTACAAATTGGATATCGAATATCAAAATGTTTTGTTTTATTTATTTATAAAATTTGTTTTAGATTTTTCTAATTCTTTAAAGTAAAAAAAAAACATCATTATCATCACATCATCGTCATTATCATCCTGTCCAATGACCCAAACGAACTGTAAAATAATAGTAAATTCAATTTTAATTTCATTTATATGGATACATGTGTCTAATGTTGTTGTGATTTTATACAAGGAGTGATGGGAAACTAGCTATAGGGAAATTCAACAAAAAAAAAAAAAAATTATAAAAATAAATGTCAATATAAAATATAACGAAAATTCTCTATGAAAAGAAAATGTATCAAAAACTCTTTTTTACGAAAGAATCTTAAAAAAATTTAAGAAAAATTTTCTTTAAAACAATAACGAAAATTTTATTATGAGTCGAAGATTTTCTATTAAAAGAACATTCAACAAAAATTTTCTATAACATGAAAATTTAACAAAAACTTTCTATAAAGTGGAAACTTAACTATAAAAAGAAAAGAAAATGTAAAAAATTTCATTAAAATTTAAATTTACGAAGAATTTCTTTAAAGAAAGAGAATTTAAGGAAATTTTTCTTAAAAAATAGCGAAAATTTTTCAAGAGACGAGAATTCTCTATAAAAAGAAGATTTAATGAAAATTCTTTATAAAAACAAAATTAAAAAAAAACTTACCTATAGAAAGCAAATTAAAAAATTAATTAAAAAAATCAATGAAAATTTTCTGAAAAAAGAAATTTTAACGAAAATTTTCTATAAAAGGAAAATTAAAAAAAAAATTGTAATTCAATAAAAATGTAATGAATTTTTTTTACAAAAAGAAAATTAAACAACAATTTCTAAAAAAAAATTGACAAGAATTTCCCATAAAAGGAAAATATAACGAAAATTTTCTATGCAATGAAAATGTAACGAAAGTTTCATATTAAAAAAACAACGAAAATTTTCTAAAAAAATTAATGATAATTTTCTATAAAAGGAAAATTTAACGAAAACTTTCTATAAAGTGGAAACTTAACTATAAAAAGAAAAGAAAATGTAAAAAAATTTTCATTCAAAATTTAAATTTAAAAAAAGAAAATTTAAGAAAACTTCCTAAGAAATAGCGAAAATTTCTTAACAAACGAGAATTCTCTACAAAAAAAAAAAAAGATTTAATGAAAATTCTTTATAAAAACAAAATTAAACTAAAAATTACCTATAGAAAGAAAATTTAACGAAAATTAAAAAAATCAATGAAAATTTTCTAAGAAAAGAAATTTTAATGAAAATTATCTAAAAAAGGAAATTTTAACGAAAATTTTCTATAAAAGGAAAATTTAAAGAAATTTTTTTACAAAAAGATTATTAAACAAAAATTTCTAAAAAAAATTTGACAAGAATTTCCCATAAAAGGAAAATATAACGAAAATTTTCTATGCAATGAAAATGTAACGAAAGTTTTCTATTAAAAAAAAACAACGAAAATTTCCTAAAAAAATTATTGTTAATTTTATTTTTCTATAAAAGGAAAATTGTTCGAAAATTTTTTATAAAAGTAAAAATTAAAGAAAATTTTCAACGCAATGAAAATGTAACGAAAATTTTCATATAAAAAAGATTTATTGAAAAAAAGGAGAAAATTTAACGATAATTTTTTATGAAACAAACATTAAAAATTAAAAAATTTTCTATAAAAGAAAATTTAATGGAAATTTTCTGTAAAAATAAAAATAACAAAAACTTCGTATGTATATAATTTAACGAAAATTTTCATATAAAAAAGATTTATTGAAAATTTCGTATAAAAAGAAAATTTATCGCAAATTTTATATAAAAAATTCAACAAAAATTAACAAAACGAAATTTTAACGAAAATTTCCTATAAAAAGAAAATCCAACGAAAATTTTTATAAAGAGAAAATTTAAAGACAATTTGCTATAAAAAGATTTAACAAAACACAAATTTAACCAAAATTTTTATAAAGAGAAAATTTTCTATAAAAAGAAAATTTAACGAAAATTTTTATTAAAATAAAATTTAACGAATATTTTTTATTAAAAAAACATTTTCTGTTAAAAGAAAATTTAACGCATATTTTCTATAAAATAAAATTGTTTATAAAAAGAAAATTTATCGAAAAATGTTTTGAAAATTTTTATAGAGTAAATTTTCTATAAAAAGAAAATTTTCTAAAAAGAGTAAATTTTCTATAAAGATAGAATTTTCTATAGAGAAAAATGTTTGGAAAATTTTCTAAAACAAGAAAATTTATCGAAAATTTTCCATAAAAAGAATTTTTATCAAATACTCTATAAAAAGAAAATTAACCAGATATTTCTATAATAATTATTTTTTTTTATTTTTTTGGAAAGGGATAATTTATCGAAAATTTAAAGAAAATTTACTATACCGATAAAATCTTAAAAAAATTTTCTCTAAAAATTTTTTATGATAACAAAATGTTCATAAAAATAAAAAGACAAATTAACAAAAATTTTGTATAAAAGAAAAATTATCGAAATTTTCCTTTAACAAAAATTTGTTGTAAATTTTCTACAAAAAGAAAATTTATTGTAAATTTTCTATAAAATGAAAATTTATTGTAAATTTTCTATAAAATGAAAATTTATTGTAAATTTTCTATTAAATGAAAATTTATTTTAAATTTTCCATAAAAAGAAAATTTATCGCAAATTTTCTATAAAAAGAAAATTTATGGAGAATTTTCTATGAAAAGAAAATTTATCGAAAATTTTCTATGAAAAGAAAATTTATCGAAAATTTTCTTTGAAAAGAAAATTTATTGAAAATTTTCTATAAAAAACAATTTTTCGAAAATTGTCTATAAAAAAATTTTTTTTTGAATATTTTTTATAAAAAGATAATTTATCGAAAGTTTTCTATGAAAAGAAAATTGAACGAAAATTTACTATAAGAATAATATTTATTAAAAATTTTCTCTGAAAATTTTTTATAAAAACAAAATTTTCTTAAAAATAAAAAGATAATTTAACAAAAATTCTGTATAAAAGAAAATTTATCGAAATTTCCCCATAAACAAAAATTTGTTGTAAATTTTCTATAAAAAGAAAATTTATTGTAAATTTTCTAGAAAATGAAAATTTATTGTAAATTTTCTAGATAATAAAAATTTGTTCTAAATTTTCTAGAAAATGAAAATTTGTTGTAAATTTTCCTTAAAAATAAAGTTTATCGCAAATTTCCTATAAAAAGGGTTACGGAAATACCGAAAATTTACTGCAAGAAGAAAATTTATCGCAAGCTTTCTAAAAAAAAAAAAAAAAAATTCTCGAAAATTTTCCGTAAAAAAAATTTATCGAAAATTTTCTATAAAAATAAAATCGATCGAAAACTCTATAAAAGAAAAATTAACGAACATTTTCTATAAAAATAAAATTTTTTTAACATTTTTTATAAAAAGATAATTTATCAAAAATTTTATATGAAAAGAAAATTTATCAAAAATTTTCTATGAAAAGAAAATTTATCGAAATTTTTTTATAAAAAGAAAATTTAGCGAAAGTTTTCTATAGAAAGAAAATTCAACGAAAATTAAAAAAAATATCGAAATTTCCATTTTCGAAATTTTACCGAAATTTTCGTATAAAAAGAATACTAATAGGAAATGTTCTATAAAAGGAAAATTAAGCGGAAATTTTTCGTAGAGGAAAATTAAGCGAAAGTTTTCTGTAAAAGAAATATTTTATATAAAAAGAAAATTTATTAAAAATTTGGCACAAATTGAAAATTTATCGAATGTTTGCTTTATATAGAAAATTTAGCGAAAATGTTCTATAAATAGAAAATGTATTGAAAAGTTTCTTAAAAAAAAAATTCAACGAAATGTTTTTAAACAAAAAATGACGAAAATTTTCTAGAAATATTATTATGATCTCCTTTCACCAACTGTAAATTTTGTTCTTTAGATTTATGTATTTCTATAAATATTGTAATTTACATTTGTATGAATATATTTTGCACGACTGGTCTCTATGTTCATCTGTTTGTATTTCTATTTGAATTTATAGAAAAGCCATTTACTCAAAATCTAATAATTCAACATGTATCGTATCATCGTAACGCAACGTATAGAAAATAAAGTATCTACAACATATTGTTTAGCAATCGATTTCAACAGAACAAAATTCGAATAAAAAAAAAATACACATTTTGATCTACAATTTATTGCTATAATAGTCTTGTAATCTGTTGTTTTTCATGTTTATGTGTATAAGTATTGCTAGGATACATAACATTAGTGTATGTGTACATATTTGCATTTGTGTGTATGATGTTTGTATGTATGTAGCTATGCATTATGCTTTAGCTGATGTTATCGGCAGTGTTGACAGTTTGGTTTTTTAAGGCTAAATTTAGACTTTTTATTTTGCTTTTAGCCTCAAAATTTTCGCTTTAGCTTCTAGCTCTTTTTGACCACGAAGAAATTAATTTCTTATTAGATATTACCAATTTTATTTTTAAAGAATCATCCATTTAAGCGGTTCTGTGTATTTATTCGCACAAAAAATCGATATTTTTTATATTTAACTCAAATTTTCAATCACCACATCGAAAATAACTAAACTAATTTTAAAGGCTTATATTATCGATTATTATACTTCATTACTTATACTTCATTAACCATAGAATCTATTTATGAATACACAGAAAAAAATAAAAATGGCCTTCAATTATAAAATTGTTTACATTAATTAAATGTTTCTTTGATTTTGTTACAATCACCAAAATGATACCATTAATTAACTGAAATAATTGCTTTTCATTAAAGTTTCAATTAATTTTTCAATTGATCCAATAAGAACTATATAATTGAAATTTCGTTTAAAACCCGCTAGAATATTTATTTATCTGATTCTAAAATTAACTAAGTCTATATGATTGCTCATAAATGTTTTTCTTGAAAATATTATACTTAGTTTATATGTAGTTCTTATTTGCGAATAAAACTTTAAAATGTGTTCATATTACTTTTTTATTGTAGCTTACTAACTTACGAAAACAGTTCCCGAATAAAGAATTTACGAATAAGGTGTAAAATCCCAGTAAAAACTTTGCTTTCCTGGTAAGCTAGCAGGTATAATTGGAAACAAAAATAAACTACTTATTTTTTGCCTGAATAACTAGTTATTTTTTCGAGTTGTCCACAAATTCATGTAGTTATTTTTTGACTCTAGGGGTACTCAAAAATATGTACCTAAACGAAAAAAAAAATAAAAAAAAAACAAAAAAAAAATTTTGCCGTCAGTGAGACTCGAACTTGGACACACACTAACCATTCGTTTTTAATGACTAACGTCTTACTCAGTACACCATCTCGCAATAGCACTTTAAGCGACAAAAACTCTATTTAGTTCAAAATATCTTTTTAGACATTTTGTTATAAAAAACTAACAGCTTCAGAATAGGGTTGAACCAACAACCTTCTGGTTGCAATCACGTGGATAAGTTGGCTCTAGCCTCATTACCAAGAAACTACTTTAATAAGTAGTTGTTATTACCGAAAACCAAAAAGTTTTTGCTGGGATGTTGTTGCTTTTAATATTTTTGACTATCAAACAAGCCTGCTAATATAAATAAGGCATAAAATAAAAAAAAAAAATAAAAAAAATTATTAAAAATATTGTGAAAAAAAGGAAAACTGTAAAAATATATTAAAGAAAAATTTATTGAGAAAAGAAAATTGTATTGACAAATTTGTGCATTAAATCAAACTATGAATTAAGTATTTACAAAAAAAAAAAAAAAAAAAAAAATTACTTGTAAATAAGAACTACGTACGTATCAACTAAATAATAGACGAATTTGATCAAATGGACTTCACTGCTTTGCAATTACAATGTAGGTAATGCGAAATATGTGAAAATCTACGTAATGTAATGAATTATATGTAATAAATTTAACATGTGTCATGTATATATTATAATGGATATATATTGTGTATATACGGAAGTGTGTTCCAAATAAATATATTTACTTCTTATAATTGATTTGCGGGAAAACTTATAATAATAATCGGTCATCATCTCGGCGGTACGCTCCAAAAAGGGATAATAATTATCATTAAGGTAGACCTTACAATCCACAGTGGGGCAGAATCGAAATTTTTTGGAAATAAATCTGTAACTTCTGATCGGCTGGTTGGATTTTCATGAAATTTGGTATAGGCGTAGCAGAGGAGTGTACAATGTTATGTTTGGAAGGGGGGTACAACAATCCTCCCAGGGGCTAGGCTAAGGGGGCTCAAAGTTAGGTACCTCTGACATAAAAAATTGTTAATCGATTGCAAAATTTTTGTTTCTCGCCCGATTTTAAATATTTTAATATATTATTATAGGCCCTGATAAGACCTATAATAAACATGCTTCCACGTCCTATTTATCTCTTATAGTTTTCGAGTTATTTGCGTTTGAATTTTTAAGTACCATCATTTTGTATATTCTTGGTCCAGTTTTTATCATATATATCCTAGTATTTCCGACCGATTTTTTTAGTTTTTTTCTTAACTAGTTAAAGGACAAAATTATCTATTGAATAAAAAAAATTAAAGTCTATATCTTTACCGAGTCCAAAAATAAACGATTTTGAATTTAAAAATTGCAAAAAAGACTACTTTTTGTGTTTTTTTAGCCGAAAAGTATCTACACTCTTTTTTATCTAAAATAAAATTTTCTTTAGCAAGATATAAGAATTTTACACTTTTCTGAAAAGCAACTTCACAGAGATGACTTTAAGATAAAAAACAAACCCAATAACTCAATTGGTCATTTTACATACCCTCCCGAATTCGACCCATTTTATATGAAAGTTTTGAATTTAGACCATATTTTCTCAAATCCCAAAGCACAAATCGACAAGCGGAATATATTTTAAGAATCTTCAATATGTTTTTAAAAGTTTTAAATGAAAATCTACGGGACTTCGGAAAAATGTGGATTCTATAGCCAAAAATGTAAAAAATCCCATTTTTGGGAATTTTGATTAGTTTATTTGGGAATTCAGGAAAACCTACCCCTGATTGAAATTTGGTTAAAGCGCTTTTATTTATATTAACAAGATTCACATTTCCTGAAAATTTCGTTAAGATATCTTTATAAACAAATATGTTATTACAATTAAAAAATTTATATTTTCTCAAAAACCCCAAATTGGGCCTTTTGTTTGGTTTATTTCTAAATAGCGAAAGAAATTTTAAAAATATGTATTCCAAATTAAGCTTATCCTTTAGCATATATAATTTCCGATGTTTTGCAAAAAGATGCAAGTCAATATCATGCCTCATTTCAGAAATATGGGCCTTTAAACTTTTATATTTCCAATTTATTGTATATATGACTATATTTTTACAAATTTGCGACGTGTAGCGTTTTGCATATGAAATATAACCGAAAACTTTATAGGAATTATTGATCGGCTTTTTATTGGATCATTTTGCTGACAGCCTTTCTATGCTTAATTTAAAAATTAATTACAAGATCTTTAAAAAAATATCAACAACAAATTAGATCAATAGAAATAATATTAAAAAAAAACATTTTTCTTGTGCCATTTTTTTGGGAAATTTAGTATTTTATAACCTTTTCTTAGAGTTCAATTTAACATCTTTTTTCTCACCTCCTGACAACACTGGTTATCAGAAATTTAGTATTTTATAACCTTTTTTTAGAGTTCAATTTAACCTCTTTTTTCTCATCTCCTGGCAACACTGGTTATCAGCAGCATTATAATCTTCATACGTTTAAAAGGATGAATGGTCATCATCAATGGTCATCATATTGCTTAATGTTTGCAGTCGTCACTTATACACCTTCATAAATTTATTTATTTACTTACTTTACATACACTCATATACGCAGGCATAAATCCATAAATAGGGTTTATGTATTGTATATTGAAACACTTGCATACAAATTGTAATAAATACGAGGGAAGATTTTAAAGTGCGTTTTAATAATAATAAAAGATTTGTCTTCATCATGATTTTAATATCAGGAAGCTTTAACTCTATTCCTTAATATTTCCATCCCTTCTCAGCTAAATCTCGTTTTCGTCTAGATGCTTTTACATTTTATATTTGACTGCAATAGTTATAACAATAGCTTCAATCATTTCAAATTTATTTCTTTGTTATACTCAAAGTAAATTGAATTTATTGTGCCGTTTGTAGTTATTGTTGTTATTGGTTATTGCTGATTTATTTAATCTTTTTTCAACTACGATAAATAAACATAAAATTACTATGGAAAGATTGTCAATTTATATGTATATTTTTTTTTTTTTTTGGAATATCTCTAATGTCTTGAAGTATATAAAACACAATACAAAATTAAATTCTATAAATATATATTGATTTCTATGCACAATTATTGTAGATAAAGCTGCACCAGCAGTGGTAGTAGCAACAGCAACAGTTTCCTATAAATCCTTTTATATACAACAAGAATATATATATATGTATGTAGTTCAAAACAAATCAATAAATGTTTGAACGAATGAATGAATAAATAATGAATTACTTAGTTGCTTTGTAATCAAAAATATTCAAAAATCTTTATTAGAAATATAATTTATTTACTTTATTTTTAAATGTATGTGCAAATAAAAACAAATGCACTCCAAGTTAATCTACTTAAAGCACAGTTGTGAGTGTGTTCCTTGATCCATTCCAAGTAGCTGGTAACACTGGTGGAAACATGAGGTAAACCCTTGGTACAACCATAAATATAACCGAAGGAGGGCAAACCAATTTGAACCATGCTGGATGCCAAAACCAGTGGACCGCCAGAATCACCTCTACAGGCAGAAACATCACCGCCAGTAGAGATGCAAATGTTGGATTAGGTTCCTCGGCAAGCAGCATTGGTGATGACTTTCATTTGAGCCCATTGCAAAACGGTGGCATTATTGGTAGTATTATCAGAAACACGACCCCAACCGAAAGCAATAACCTCTTCACCGGCATAAGTGGAGTAAAATCTGGCAATAGGGGGTAATTTAACAGGCTTGATGTTGCTGCGGTAATTGGTAGCAGGGATCTTGATCAAGGAAATATCGCTCTTGAATGATTGCTGTTTCAGCCAGGGTGAATATTGATATCATTCTTGGTAATGGTATATTTCACTTCAGCCGAAGTAAGTACAGTAGCACCCAAGTAAACAGTCACATATTCAACACCATCGGTACAGAGAGCAGCAGTCAAAACCCATTCATTACCGATCAAACAACCACCACACTAGGAAGAAGTGAGAAGGCTAAGTTTGCAGGAAAGACCCACCTGATAGGGGAATTGACCAGGGGTGACGTTATGGCCCTTGGTAATGTGACCCTCTGGTTCAGCAACAGGTACCACAAGACTGCGTGATTATACATTGTTGCTGCGCAAATCGAAGGCAAAGGCCAAAGCCAAAGCTAAAACAATTAAGAATTTCATGTTGCTCTTGTTAATGATTCAAACAACTGTTACTTTTTCCCCCTAATCGACCAGCTTTATATAGTCGTTAGAGAATTTTCTTAATATTAACTATTTGTGAAAAATTAAAGATAACTTTATCTTTAAATTAATTTTTGATTTTAAATATTATTTTAATTGATAATTTACAAGCAAAATAATTATTGTTTGGAAATTTTTTCCCCACTATCTGTTTTCTGTTTAAAAATCAGATAGTGGGGAAAAAAAGCATATTTGATATAATTCTTGCTAATATAATCTATAAAAAAAAATAAAAAACTTAGTTAAAGAGGGAAAATCCTACACGCAGATTTTAACTAATGCTAAAGATTTGCAACCGTAATCAGAAAAAAAAAATTTATTTATACACTGGTGCATATTCCTATAAACGCATTTAAAATTTGTGTTCTTCTTTGACGTATATTCGTTTCTCTTAACCAAAAACAATGTTGTGTTTTTACAATAACTCGCGATATAACGATAATTTTTTATATAAGAAATATTTGTTTGTTGTTTTCTTTAATTTAGCAATCAGAATGATAATTTCAGTGGAATATTCCTATAAAAGCAGTCGAGATAAATTTTTCTAAAAAGTTATTGCAAAATAATAATAATAATAATAATAGTAATAATAATAATAATAATAAATAATAAAAAATTAACAATTTTAGTTGTTTGTTTCACTTAGGATAAATTTCTGATGACAACATCTCTGTTTACTGGAAATGTTTTTGTTTTAATTGGAAATTTCATCAGCTTAAAGGATGTCCAAAGAAACTTTTCTTACAGACTTGGAAAAAATCAAATTTAATTTCTAACAGTGAAATTGGACGAAAAATTAACCATTCGGAAGGAGTTATTTGAGGCTTTCTTAAGAAAGGGTAGAAATGCTAATCATATAAAAAATAAACTTGACCTTCTTGTCACTTCCAAACATGTTGCACACATTTTGCGAACAGATGGTAACATAAAATGGTAGAAACCAAAATGTAAGCCAGCGCTAAAACAGCATCATAAGGAAAATAATTTAAAATTTAAAAGAAATTCAAATTGAACGGTCCCAATTCATGTTTTTTGCTATTGGCATGTTTTGAGGGCGAACGAAATTCGTATGTCGAAAAGCAATTCCGGTAGAGGCAATTGAGGAAATTGAAAAATATGTTCTGTTCCAACTAAAATGAACATTGAAGTTTATAATTAACTGTTTGATGATGCTCTTCTCTCATATATGGATGAAAAAATGGATGAAGTTGGTATATTCCAATCGGACAACCTGCAATCCATGTCTCGAACCAATCTAAATCGTGGTTTAATGAACATAGTATTCCACTATTGGACTGGCCGGCTTGCAGTTCGGATTTAAATCCAATGGAGAATCTGCGCAGGTACATGGCCTCTAAAGTTTACGCAAGAAATGCACAGAATGAAACCATAATGACAATAACGGAGTTAAAACTAAAAAATTAGGCTAGCCTGGGAAGAAATTGACAGTGATTTTCTTAAAAAATTAGTCAAATCAATGCAGGAACGAATTTTTAAAGTTATACAAAACAATTTTTCATCGACACATTATTAATAATGCTAAATTGGTTCTTTAGTTTAAGTGCGTATATAGAAAAAATTGGTATTAAACTACTAAAATTACAATGAAAAAAAAAAAAAAAAAAAAAATAACGTACATTTTAAGTTTTTGTTATTAATTTTTAAAATGAAGTCAATAAATAATTTAAAAAATTAATTTGTAGCACCATAATTATTTTTTAGCCCCATTTTTGGTAAGTTGAATAAAAACATTAATGTGCGTTTATAGGAATATGCACCAGTGTATATAAAGCACAAACTATCGTATTCAAAAGACTGTTTGCAGTCTATATTAACTAATAAACTGTTCTTTGTTTATGTAAGCTACCCTTCTCAGTTTCTCTCTCATTTATATTGTCAGTGTTTCGCTGGTTATAATTATAAGTATCCGATTAATGAATATTCGGTAATAAAATCAACATTTCATTTTTGGTCTTGTTTACATTATTATTGTTGAAATTTTGTTAAAATTTAACTATTTTAAATTTTTTCTGTTAAAATGCGTAATTTCTAACCCAAAGTTGACACATTAGATTAATAGCACCTTAATCTAAGATTTGTATATCTTAATGTACTATTTAGAATTACGTGGAAACAGCAAACAATGAAAGAGTCAAACATATATGCAAATATTTTTTTTTATTGAAATATGTACTTATGTAACGGAAATAGTGTTAAAGTAGCTTTGAAGTAGGATCGAACATACTTTAAAATATTTAAAGTTAGCAAAGGCTTATTAAAGCAAATCATAGTTTGTCAGTAACGCTGTATTAAGTTTTTCGAATATGGCTGTTAATTTTCTTAATTAAAAATATACACCATTTCCAAAAAGATAAATTCCGAAAAAATTATCGTAAATTTGTTATCAAAAGAATATAAAAAAATAAAAAACTATAACAAGCAAATTTATTGCAAATTTTTTATGAAAAGATAATTAAAATAGAATTGTCTATAAAAAGAAAATTTAACAAATATTTCATATAAAAATAAAATTTAATGAAAATCTATAAAACGAAAGTTTAAAGAAAATTTAACAAAATTGTTCTATAAAATAAAATTAAACGAAAATTTACAATAAAAATAAAATTTTACAAAAATTTTCTATCAAAAGGAAATTTAACGAAAATTTCCTATAAAAAGGAAATTTAACGAAAATTTCCTATAAAAAGGAAATTTATCGAATTTTCTTACAAAGAAAAAAAAAAAAAAACAACAACGAAAGCAACACAAATTTTCTATAAAAGCAAAATTTAAACATTATTTTCTATAAAAAGAAAATTGATAAAAATTTTTATATAAAAATAAAATTTTAAAAGGAAAAATTAACGAAAACTTTATAAAAAGGAATTTAATGGAAATTTTTTTTATAAAAAAAACTTTCAAGGAAAATTGTCTATAAAAAGGAAATTTAACGAAAATTTTCTATAAAAATTAAATATATCGAATTTTCTTACAAAAAGAGAATTTAAGGAAGATTTTGTTATAAAATTAAAATTTAACAGACTGTTTTTTTTTTTGTAAAAAAACTACTAAAAAAATTTTATAAAAAAATTTAACAAAAACTTAATTTATGGATAATCTTCTATTAAAAAAAATTTTGTATAAAGATAAAATTTATGAAATTTTTTTATAACAAAAAAAAAAAAAATACTATAAAAATAAAAATTCACAAATATTTCCTACAAAAAGAAAATTTAACGAAAATTTTCTATAAAAAGATAATCTAATTTTTTTTCTATAAAATTAAAATTTATTGAAAATTTTACATAAAGGAAAGATTTGATGAAAATATACTATAAAATGAATATTTAATGACAAATTTCTATAAAAACAAAACATTTAATAAAAAAGAAATTTAAGAAAAAATTTTTATAAAAATAAAATTTAACAAAACTTTTCTATAGAAATTGAATAAAACAAAATTTAATGAAACTTTTTTGTAAAAACGAAATATATCATAAATTTTATATAAAAAAGAAAATTTATCGAACATTTCAATAAAAAAAGTTTTTGAAACTCTGTAATAAATAGAAACTTTTCCCACAAAAATAAAATTTTTCGAAAATTTCCGGTAAATTGAAAATTTAACGAAAATTTCCTATAAATTGAAAATTTAACGAAACCTAGCTATAAATAGAAAATTTATCAAAACTTTCCCATAAATAGAAAATTTATCGAAACTTTCCTATAAATCGAGAAGTTATTGAAACTTTCCTATAAATCGAAAATTTATCAAAAATTTCCTATAAATAAAAAATTTATAAAAATTGTTTTATAAATAGAAAATTTATCGAAACTCTTAAATAAAAAGAAAATTTATCGAAACTCCTATAAATAAAATTAAAAAAACAAAAAAATAAAAATATCAAGACTCTTCTAAATTGAGAGATTATCGAAAATTTTCTATAAATAGACAATCTCAAACAAAAACAAAATTTTTAGAAAATTTTCTGTAAATAGAAAAATTACCTAAATATTCTAATAAATAGAAAATTTATCGAAAATTTCAATTATAATAAAAATTTATCAAAAATTTTCCAAAAATCTAAAATTTCCTATAAATAGAAAATTTATCGAAACTTTCTTATAAAAAGAAATTTATCGAAAATTTTCCATAAAAATTTGTTGAAAATATTCTTTAAATAGAAGATTTTTAGAAGATTTTTTTTTATAAAAGAAAAATTTATCGAAAATTTCCTATAAATAGAAAATTTATCGATACTTTTCTATAAAAACAAAATTTATCGAAAATTTTCCATAAAAATTTATTTTATTATTTATCGAAAATTATCGAAAATTTCCTATAAGAAGAAAATTATGGAAATTTCATATAAATAGAAAATTTATCGAAAATTTCCTATAAATAAGAAATTTATCGACACATCCTAAGCTTTCGATAAAGTCTGGCACGACGGACTAATACATAAAATGGCCACGTTACTTCCACGTTATATAATAAATAGATCTTTTCAATTAAGATCGAAAGATGTGATTTCTTTACGCAGAAATATTTCCACATGTGTACCTTAAGGAAGTATATTAGTGCCTCTTCTTTATTAACTATATACGGTAAATATGCCTACGAGCCCCATGACTCATACGTCAACTTTTGCAAATGATACTGCTTTTGTAACTATGCATAGCAATCCTGTGACAACGTTTGAACAACTTCAGTCCCATATCACTGAGTTGGAAAAATTGCTACATAATTGGAAGGTCAATGTGAATTCTACGAAATGTGTCCATATTACATTCACCTTACGTAGGAAAAGTTATCCTCCCATTCAAATAAATGATGTCCAAATCCCTGAATAGAAGAAAGAAAATCTAGACCGACGTCTAACATGGACTCGTCATATGGTATCCAAAGTTACAAAAATAATAACATGTACACCATGGTATGTCAGAAATAGCAACATCCACAAGAATCTCAATATTCCTATTCGTGAGGAGATAAAAAACAGCAGCATCATTTTTATATGAAAAAATTAGCTGAACAGCCACACCCCCTAGCTAAGGATCTGTTAACTTTTCGATAAGATTTTAATACTTATTTTAAATTTATGGAAAAGAAGACCGACTATATAATATCCTACACCATTGTGTACGAGCATAAAAATTCGGGAATGGGACTTATATTACACAATTTTACTATAGGTAAAATAAAATATATAAATACAGAATAATGCATTGAAATAACTAACGTCTAAATGATTTTATGCACTTTAGGGCGATTCTTGGAAGTGGGTTTATATGGGAGCTATGGTAAATTATGGACAGATTCTCATAAAATTTGGCAGTGTGGTTTTTAATTTCATAAAATTTATTTGTGTTGAATATTAACTTGATACTAACATTCGTATGGAATTTATGCACGTTAAAGTGATTTTCGGAAGAGGTATTTTTGTGGGAGCTATGATCAGTTGTGGACCGATCTTCATAAAATTTGGTACAAAGATTGATACTTGTACAGAAGTTCTTTGCACAGAATTAAAATATTCTTATTTTTAAGTGTTTAAACTCTATTCCGGGGAGACATTTGTGTGGGGGCTAGGTGAAATAAAGGACCGATCACAACTAATTTCTATGAGTTTCGTTCTTGTATAATAAAAGTCCCAAGTGCCCAATTTCATTGAATTATCTTTAAAATTGTGACCCGTAATTTGTGCACAAGGTTTACAAGTACTGCCAGATGGACGGACATCATTGGATCGATTTAAAAAGTTATTCTGAGTCGATTGGCATACTTTAAGGTGGGTGTTGAATAACTTTTTCTATGCGTTACAAACATCAGCACAAACGCATAATACCCCAACCACTTTGGACCATTTTAGACAGAGAAGAGTTTATAGAATTCTTTCGACAAAATTACAAGGCAAACTAGGATACAATAATCGAATAACAGGTTCTAAAAGTTCCAACATCGAGTTTTTAAACTCATGATACAAAAAGTCCTTCAAAACTGCTCCAAAAGTGCACAAAAGGGTTTTAAATATTGGACATATAAAAACAACATAATAAGCTGTCTTTTGAAAAAATAATTTTTGGAGAAATTTGAACATTTTAAATTTTACTACAATTTTATTCGGCATACGTTAACTAATTTATTTTTATGCAGATTAATTCAGGAAGTTTTGTTCTAAAATATGTGAATTTGAGTAATACAAAAAAAAAATAATAAAAGCTTTCTGTAGAAAAACAAAAGTATCGAACTTTTCCTATAAAAGAAAATTCATCGAAATTTTCCTATGAAAAGAAAATTAAGAGGAAGTGTTCTATAAAAAAAGGAAAATTTTCCATAAAAGAAAATTAAGCTAAAATTTTCCGTAAAGAAAATTTAAAAAAAAAATTTCATAAATCGAAATTTTATCGAATGTTTTCTTTATGTAGAAAGTTTAGCGAAAATGTTCTATAAATAGAAAATATATCAAAAAGTTTCTAAAAAGAAAATTCAACGTAAAGTTTAAAAAAAAACGACGAAAATTCTCTAGAAAGGATATTACGATCTCCTTGCACCAACTGTAAATTTTGTTGTAGCAATAGCAACAGTTATAGGAAACTGTCCTTTTATATGCAGCAATAATATATATTTGTAGTTAAAAACAAAACGAAAGAATGAATGAATAAATAATTAACTATTTAGTTGCTTTGTAATCAAAGATATTCAAAAACCTTTATTAGAAATATAATTTATTTACTTCATTTTTAAATTTATGTGAAACTAACAACAAATGCACTCCAAGTTAATCTACTTAAGGCACAATTGTAAAATTCAATTAGTAAGAAATGCCAGTGTGTTCCTTGATCCATTTCAAGTAGCTGGTAACACGGGTGAAAGCAGAAGGATAACCCTTGGTGCAACCATAAACAGAACCGAAGGAGGACAAACCAACTTGAACCTTGCTGGATGCCAAAACCAATGCGCCGCCAGAATCACCTCTACAGGCAGAAACACCACCGGCAGTAGAGATGCAAATGTTAGAGGAGGTAACTTCACGGTAAGCTCTTCGGCAAGCAGCATTGGTGATGACTTTCATTTGAGCCCATTGCAAAACGTTGGCATTATCGGTAGTATTATCAGAAACACGACCCCAACCGGAAGCAATAACCTCTTCACCGGCATAAGAGAAATAAAATCTGGCAATAGGGGGTAATTTAACAGGCTTGATGTTGCTGCTGTAAGCGGTAGCAGGGATCTTGATCAAGGAAATATCGTTCTTGTATGTATTGTTGTTCCAGCCAGGGTGAATAATTATATCGTTCTTGGTAACGGTATATTTCACTTCTGCCGTAGCAAGTACAGTGGCACCCAAGTAAACAGTCACAGATTCAACGCCATCGGTACAGTGAGCAGCAGTCAAAACCCATTCGTTGCCGATCAAAGAACCACCACACCAGGAAGTAGCGAAAAGGCTAAGGTTGGAGGAAAGACCCACCTGATAGGGGAATTGACCAGGGGTGGCGTTATGACCGTTGGTAATGCGACCCTCAGGATCAGCAACAGGTGCCACAAGACTGCGTGATTGTATATTGTTGCTGCGCAAATCGAAGGCAGAGGCGGTGGCCAAAGTCAAAGCTAAAACAACTAAGAATTTCATGTTTCTAGTGTTAATGATTCAAACAACTGATACTTTTTCCGCTAATCGACCAGCTTTATATAGTCGTTAGAGAATTTTCTTAATATTAACTATTTGTGAAAAATTAAAGATAACTTTATCTTTAAATTAGTTTTTGATTTTAAATATTACTTAAATTGATAAGGTTTACTTTTTACTAGAAAAATAATTATTGTTTGGGAATTTTTTTTACCCACTATCTGATTGATATTTGATATAGTTCTTGCAATCTATAAAAATAAAAAACTCTTAGTTATAGAGGGAAAATTCCACACGGATTACCAGATATTAACAAATGCTAAAAATTTTATATTCTAAATTAAAAACATACGTCATTTCCAAAACGGTAGATTTGGAACAAATTGTTGAATATTTGTTATCAAGAGAAAATTAAAAAACTAAAAAAATTACTAAAAGAAAACTTATTGAAAAATTTTCATAAAAAGAAAGTTTAACGAAAAATTAAAAAAAAAACAAAAATAATTAAAACTTAATAAAAATTTTCTATAAAAAGAGAATTAAATGAAAATTGTATATAAAAAGAAAATTTAACAAAGATTTCGTATATAAATAAAATTTAATGAAAGTCTATGAAAAGAAAGTTTAAGGAAAATTAAACGAAAACGTCCTACAAAAATAAAATTAAACGAAAATTTACGATAAAAATAAATTTTAACGAAAATTTTCTATAATAAGGAAGTTTAACGAAAATTTTGTATAAAAAGGAAGTTTAACGAAAATTTTGTATAAAAAGGAAGTTTAACGAAAATTTTTGTATAAAAAGGAAATTTTATGAAAATTTTCTATAAAAAGCAAGTTTAACGAAAATTTTCTACAAAAAGAAAATTTAATGGATATTTTTTATAAAAAGGAAATTTAACGAAAATTTTTTATAAAAACATCATTTAACGAGAATTTTCTACAAAAAGGAAATTTAACGAAAATTTTCTATAAAAAGGAAATTTAAAGAAAATTTTCTATAATATGGAAGTTTAACGAAAATTTTGTATAAAAAGGAAGTTTAACGAAAATTTTGTATAAAAAGGAAGTTTATCGAAAATTTTTGTATAAAAAGGAAATTTTATGAAAATTTTCTATAAAAAGCAAGTTTAACGAAAATTTTCTACAAAAAGAAAATTTAATGGATATTTTTTATAAAAAGGAAATTTAAAGAAAATTTTTTATAAAAAAATCATTTAACGAGAATTTTCTACAAAAAGGAAATTTAACGAAAATTTTCTATAAAAAGGAAATTTAATGAAAATTTTCTATAATAAGGAAGTTTAACGAGAATTTTCTACAAAAAGGAAATTTAACGAATATTTTCTATAGAAAGGAATTTTAACGAAATTTTCTATGAAAAGGAAATTTTATGAAAATTTTCTATAAAAAGCAAGTTTAACGAAAATTTTCTATAAAAAGAAAATTTAACAAAAATTTTCTATAGAAAGGAAATTTAACGAAAGTATTCTATAAAAAGGAAAACTAATGAAAATTTTCTATAGAACGTAAATTTAACAAAAATTCTCCATAAAAAGGAAAATTAAAAAAATTTTCTTTAAAAACAAAATTTATCTTATAAAAACGAAATTTAACAAAAATTTTCTATAAAAACGAAATTTTGCAAAACGTTTCTATAGAAATGAAATTTAACGAAACTTCTCTATAAAACGAAATGTGACGAAGCTTTTCTATAAAAATGAAATATATCAAAATTTTTCTATAAAAAAGAAACATATCGAACATTTTTTATAAAAACGAAACATATCGAAAAATTTTCAACAAACAGAAAATTTATCGAACATATCCTGAAAACAGAAAATTTAGATAAAAGTAAGTAAAATAAATTTTTGCATAACTGTAAAAAATAAGAGTAGAAATCTATAATTTAATCCAAAATTCACGCAATGAGTTGATTCTATCTGTAAGGATATTTCTGTTCTGAAAGAAGAGTTCTTAGTATGGCGAGGTGTTTTCAAAATTTTCTGTGTTGGAAAAGTTTGTTATTTCGGAATGTTTATCACTTAAAAGAAAGAAAACAGCAAAAACCGTTTCTTTACCCCAGCTTCCCTATTATTCCAAAAATTTGGTTTCAAGCGATTAGATGGATGTAGCTCCATGTTTACCTTCAAGTGATATTTATACGCCCTAAATAGAACATATTCCTGAAACTTCTATTCAGTCATTACCACCACCACTTGTAAATGAACAATTTACAATATCTCCTATTTAAACTATTATTGCCATTCCTGTAACTCCTATTCTCAATGGTACATTAGCATCAAACATTATTAGTGACCAAAAAGAGCCCACGGTATTTAAAACTATTCCACCACGCAAAACAATTTTTGCTTTAAGATTCGCATGCGATACTACAACTGAGGACATTTCATCATTTTTACAATCCAAGCTTAATATTTCAATTTTAAATAATATTTCAATTTATAAAGTGAATTCCAGAAATAAAGCACCTTTTAAGATTATTGTCCCTAAATATCTTTTTGAAGTTATTGTAAATCCTGACATTTGACCAAAGCATTCTATAATTAGAGAATTTATTTATCGGGACAATAAAAACGTCCATATTCCTAAAGCTCCTATCCAATCAAAAAACTGATTATGCCTTAAAATTGGAATATATTATATCAAAATGTTAATGCATTGAATACAAAGATTCCTAAGATGTATCTTAATAGCTTTGATTTCAAATTCCACTCACTCACTCAAACATGACTCACTCACAGAAACATGGTTTAATTCTAATACTTTTAACTTTGAGATAATGTATGACAACTTCCAAATATTTAGACGAGATCGCCTTGGTAAACATGGTGGTGGAGCCCTAATAGCAGTATCATGCCTTTTCCCTGTTGAAGAAATAAAATTTGAAAACATTTCGGGCATTGAATTAATTATAGTTGTGATTAAGATTAAGATTTCAAATCATTATACAATAGTTGCTCATATATTACTCAAAATTGTGGTCCTAACGTATATAATAATCATCTGGTGGCAATAAAATATGCTATATTTAAGCTATCTAAAGTGGATCCACTCCTATTTAAAACAATGAAGACAATTTGTTTCGTCTAACAGCTATAAATCTGAATATATAAATGCTATATCTGTGGTTCCTCAAGGTAGTCATCTTGGTCCGATCCTATTATTACTTTTTATTAATGCTCTTCCTCCAAATATTCATCAGTGAAAAATGTTGATGTATGCAGATGATGTTAAAATATTTAAAACAATTACTAATCTTAATGATTAAGTACTTTTCTATTCTAATTTAAATTGGTTTTTAAAATGGTGTGATGAAAACTTAATACAATTAAATCCCAAAAAATGCAAACACATGGTTTATTATTGGCGTACTCTGAATATATTTCCTTCTAATCTTGGTGGTGTTGAGTTTCACAGATTTCATTTCTCATATTCAAATAAATGCAAGTAAAGCAAAAGGTTTATTTTGTTTTGTTAAGCGCTGGGCAAAAGAATTCAAAGATCTTTATGTCACCAAACGTCTTTATACATCTAAGATATTATCTAAGATCCTTGCTTACAACATATATATATATATATATTAATAAACTGGAATCTGTTCAAAAGCAATTTATGTTGTTTTGTCTTCGTGTATTTAACTGGAATCCGAATATTCGCCCTCCACCGTACCGGAGTCAAGGCTTAGTTTTGAGGGACTGTTAATAAACCTGTGAAGACTGGAAGATTTTAACTTCATATGAAGTCTCTTGGCTTCTATAGGACGACGTATGTAACATGATCTGATTGGAGTATACCTATATCATTAAGTGTAACTGGAGGACAGTTACCTCTTCTCAGGATGAACATGGTTAATTTTCACTTCATTTATGCGAATACGCCAGTTTTTCAACCATGTCTCCACACGTCGGAAGCAAACATCTAGTTGGCTAGATGCTGTTTGTGGGTTTTCATGAGAACTGAGTATTGCAGTATCATCAGCAAATGTTGAAATAGTCAGTTCATCAGATATAGGCAAATCAGAGGTTTTTATTCTACATTCTTCTGTCACAAAGTCATTATACTTTACCCTTAATATACGGTTAGATAGATTTACTCCAGCAATTTGTGGGTATAAACTTTTAATTTTATAGATTAGGCCATTGTGCCAAACTTTGTCGAATGCTTGTGCGACATCTAAGAAATAGCTGAACAATACTTTTTTAATTCGAAACATTTCCTTAACTTTCCAGTTAGGCGATTCACTTGTTCTATGGTTCCGTGTTTTTCACGAAAACCAAACTGGTTAACTGGGACGATATCTCCATCGTTCAAGAGTGGTAGAATTTTCCTTTGAAATACTTTTTGAACATCTTCGACTAGGAAGAAAGTAAGTTAATAGGTCTATATGTAGATGTTATAGTAGAATATTTTCCTGGCTTTAGTATCATTTTAAACAGAGAAATTTTCCAAATTTTTGGAAAGACTCCTAGTTTCAAGATCGCGTTGAAAATTATTGATAGCACAATTATTGTCACACTTGGTAGGTTTTTAATCATAAGTGGTGTTATTGAATCATATCCAGGTGATTTTCTAACATTTATATTTTCTTTAATGATTGTATCAATGTTGAAAGACGGTACTTTAGTAGCATGAAAATAAATTGGCCTTAATTTCTGCACTACGGGCTAAGGTACCGTCAGCCTTCCTTAAATGACATTGTGCCTCTACCGGTGGTTTAATATACTTCGCTGCCTTCCATATTATCCTTTATAAAATTTTGGCTATTAGAATATTCCATTGCTGAAGTAAGCATTCATTAATATCTTCCTCATACTGAAAATTTGGATTCGTGTGGATGTGACAACTTATGTGTTTTCTATATTTTAACCAATTTATATTATGGAAAGTATTCGCGGAATAATTTCATAAGTTAGTAATTCCATAGTATGTTACTATTATAGGAGAATATTCAGAAGTTAAATGATAAGAAATTTCTGTAGTTGTTGAATTTCGGTTTATCTTTTCAGATATGGCAAAGTCTTTGAGGTGAAGAATTTTTCTACGATTAATCGACCAGTATATTGGATGTCTAGGGGACACGAAATAAAAGCAATTTTTGGAATCATCTAGTACCATATAAAATTGTCTATCTCTAGGATTCATCAGTGTTGAACCCCAGAACTTGTGTTTGGCATTATAATCGCCACATACCAGGAAACGATCTTCTAGTGTGTTAAAGAATTCTTTAAATTTTTCTTTAGTCATTGAAAATCGTGGTGGGCAATAAATCGAGCTTAATGGAGCAAATAATCGAGCACCGCCTGTGAAAAATTCAAGATGAATAGATGTTGCCTACAAGTAATCTTTTGAGAATTCATATATTTCGATAAAAATGCAGAAACTGTTGGTTGAGACTCCATTCAGAAGTTCATTTACACGAAGCAGTTGTTAAAAGGTGCCGCCAAATATTTCGTACGTAGACAAACAGGCCTTAAAGATTGGAATTCGTTAAAACTTCCCTTATTTCAGAATTTGGGGAAAATCTTTCGTCAATCGAAGTTCACAAACTTCTACGTAATCACCGAAAGAAAGATGTGCCTAGCTTGTTAGACTATTTTGTAGAAGGAACTCCATATTCGTGTATGAATAAAAGTGTATTATATCGGCCGAAAACCATTGACGAAATGAAGGATCAAATTAAGTAAGAGTCCGGCTTATAATAAAGTTAAGAAAATTGAAGACAAATGAAATATCCAGCGGAAGAAAAATTGTTTCAAGTTTGGAAAACCTGATCAACTAGCAAAAGATTGTTCGGAAAGGCTATTAAAGTGCTTTAAATGCAGTGCTTAGGTCATCGAGCGGCTGAGTGTAGAGGTAAAAACGCGGAGATCAAACATTAAGCCAGCAACGTAAATATGATTGCTTACGACAAGGAATCCTTCGAACCTGGCATGAAATTTAAGATAATCGTCATTGGCGGTATTGATGCATTGATTGATACAAGGTGTAATAAATGTACCATACGATGCGACGTTTACAATATGTTACCAGATATGTTTGACTTGAAATCAGAACAACGACTCATGAGAGGCGCAGGTGCTGATGTATTTTACACTCAGGGTTATCATTGGCGATGTTAAGGCTGATAATATCAGATTTTACGATGTGCAGAGTGAGGATATAGAGTATCCTGCTACTTTAGGTAATAGTTTGTTAAGTTTTGTCGATTCGGTAATTAAGGAGGAGGGAGTGAAGTGTGTCCCGAAAGTTGTTCAGAGTGAGGAAGTTGATGCTGTTGTAAGTAGTAGTAGGAAGTTAGGATTGTTGTCAGAATTTGGTAATCTGTGTATGAATTTTGCGGAAGAGTTTACACTTTTAGCTGATTTAGATCATCTCAAGGCTGATGAAAAGGACAAAGTGTTGAAGATGATAAAGGAGTATAGACTGAATTAGAAAAAAGATGCTTCAGTTTCAATGAAAATTTTGGTCAGGACCAGGAAATTGTAGTTCAACAAATTTCGGAATGGTTGGATAAGAGTATCATCAGACGGAACACATAAGAATATGCTTCACTAGTAGTGTTGGTCCCAAAGAAGGATGGAACCAAGCGTTTGTGTTGCAACTACCGAAAATTGAATGAGAAAAATAATTCGAGATAATTTTTCCATGGTTTTAATAGATGATGTGTTGGAAAGATTGCAGAGTGCCAACGTGTACACGATTCTCGATTTGAAAAATGGATGTCCTTGCCGATTAAGAATCCTCTAAGTATACTGCGTTTGTAACATAGAGCGGTCAAAACGAGTTTTTATTCGTACCTTTTGGAATTTCCAATTCGCGAGCAGTGTTCTGCAGGTTCATAAATGCGATATTTAGAGATTTTATTATTAAGGTTATTGCGGTAGTTTACATGGATGATGTTATAATTCCGTCGAAGGCTGAGGCTGAGGGTCTAGGAAAGTTGAGTTTAGTGTTAAAATATGCTGAGGAAAATGGTCTACATGTTAAATGGAAAAAATGTCAGTAAAGAAGGTAAACTTTTTGAGTTATATAATTGAAAAAGATACTATGTATATGTCCATCGATGGGGAAGACTTTGGCAATAGATAATTTTCTACTCCCACATGATAGGAAGTCGTTACATTTCAGGAGAATCGTTGATGGCTTTGCAACAATTGCTAAGTCGTTGAGTGATTTGCTACGAAAGGGTAATGAGTTCAGGATAAGCAATTTGTTGTATCTTCTTTTCAGCAGTTGAAATTGACATTAACCAAGGATCCTGTTCTTAAGTTGTTTAATGTTAACGCGATCACGGAAGTTCACATGGACGCCAGTAAAGCTGGGGTACCGTTACGAGTTGCAAGATGGGCAATGCTACTACAAGATTTCAGCTACGAGATTGAACATCCATTTTTGATTGAAGATTCCATTCGTCATCGACTTAAAGAAGCTCATATAGATAATCGTTATTTGAAGAACATAAGAAAGATACTAGAGAATAGCCAATATGAGAACTTCTATATCCATCATGATACATTGTTGAAAGATACAACCAAGGAACTATAATGATAGTCCATAGGGAAGATCATTTTGGTGCTAAGAAGAAGCAAGAATATGTTGAGAAATATTTCTATATACTCGATCATAGTTTGAAGATTACAAGAGTTATTTTAATTTGTGTGGAATGTTTGGTGATAAATTCTAATACGGCTAAAGAAGGAGGGCTTTCGCCGATAGGTAAAGATGATCAGCCTCTAATATCATATATGTAGATCATTTTGGGTCAATAATGATGACAAGTAAACAATATAACCACAAGTTATACAAGTACCTTGGGCTATATAAGGTTGTACGAAAATTGAAACATGGCAGATAAGAGGTTGAAAAGATCGGCGAAGTCGAAGGCCCTAAAAGGATATACACTGTGGCTGAATATATGAATGGTTGTCGGTATTTGAGTCGAATACCTTGTCAGAAGGGCCTATTGTAGGACCGCGAAAGCAGCTATCTTAATTTTTATTTTGCGAATTTGTGTTTATTTTGAATATTTTTTTGTGTATTAAATATAAGCTCTTTATTAATTGAATTAATTTAATATCGTTATATAAACTATTTCTTTCAATTTAAAACTATAACAACTCTGTTTTAATATTAAATGAACCTGGATAATCATATTCTATATGTATTTATATACGTGTTTCAAATAATACAAAGAATTAATTGCATTTGTTAAAATAGAAGAATGGACATGCTTAAATTTTTTTTGGTCTTTGAATTGATTATTCCACTCATGGACTTGCTCATTTCATAAAAAACAACCAATCAAAAATCATGATCGTTCATGTTTTAGGATCTATAAGGATATTGTTTAAATAGTAGCATACAAGCCGGATAAAAGCAGTTTAAAATGAGAAGACAAGAAAGAACAAAAAGAAAGAAAATCTTTTTAAAGATAATGATATATAAAAATATAATAGAGAAATTTTATATGATTTTCAAGACAGCATTTTTGATGAACGTTTACACATGATAAGCCAATTTAAGGAAATGTTTGACGAATACGAAAATATTTAGTTAATTACCTCTGTTCATGGAAAACATTTTATCAACTACCCTATGATATGCAACATTTGCGATTTTATATCAAACAATTTGTGTGAATGCATTAAATTTGAATTAAAAAATATAATATAATACATCTAATAGAAACATATTACAAATTTTTATTAATAAAATAAATAAGTAAAACTAAAAACCATTGTATTTTTTCATTCATGTTACAAAACTCTTTCTGCAAATACTATTTATTTCTTTTACAAGAAAATTTTAAAAATCCCAATTACTTACATTAATTCTTGAAAAAATACCAACTAAAGCCAATGAAACCCATAGTTACTAATCCACCGCATACAAATTTAATAAACGATTTCACAAATATTTTTCAAAAATATCAGAGTCAATGAAATTCACTGCTAGTTATTATAACTTCACATACAAGTATAAAATCCAATTGGAATACCATTAAACAAATATTCCTCTAACAAAATATTTTAAGTTAGAAAATTCCATCTAGAAAAGAAAAATCTATAGGTAGTAAACATTCCTAGATAAACTAAATATAGAAATCTTTCTCTACCATAGCCAACCTAAAACTAACCACCAATCAGGAACTAGGAAAAACACGCATTTAAACCATCTTGATCTTTAAAAACACAACAGGTACCTATTTTCTCTCTACACTAAAATGGGTTTCTTCCATTACCCACAAAATCAACCCTCAAAACCTTAATACACATACTACCTGACAACATTCTCTCACACCAACTATTCTCTCTCATTCTCACAACACACACATTCCAATTAGAAATACCCATTACAAGTATGCTTATTCTGTCATCGACACACACATTCCAATTGGAAAACCCATTTACTTATGAATAGAAAATTTATCGAAAATTTTTTATAAAAATAAAATTTAACAAAAGTTTTCTGTGGAAAGAAAAGTTTCAAAAAAAAAAAAAGAAATCGAGGAAAATTCTGTGGAAAGGCTATTATGATCTCCTTTCACCAACTGTAAATTTTGTTGTAGCAATAGCAACAGTTATAGGAAACTGTCCTTTTATATGCAGCAATAATATATATTTATAGTTTAAAACAAATCAATAGATGTTTGAACGAAAGAATGAATGAATAAATAATGAACTATTTAGTTGCTTTGTAATCAAAGATATTCAAAAACCTTTATTAGAAATATAATTTATTTACTTCATTTTTAAATTTATGTGAAACTAACAGCAAATGCACTCCAAGTTAATCTACTTAAGGCACAGTTGTAAAATTCATTTAGTAAGAAATGCCAGTGTGTTCCTTGATCCATTCCAAGTAGCTGGTAACACGAGTGAAAGCAGAAGGCAAACCCTCGGTACAGCTAACAGAACCGAAGGAGGACAAACCAACTTGAACCTTGCTGGATGCCAAAACCAATGGGCCCCCAGAATCACCTCTGCAGTCAGAAACACCACCGGAAGTAGAGATGCAAATGTTGGAGGAGGTAACTGAGAAACCGTAAGTTCTTTGGCAATCAGCATTGGTGATGACTTCCATTTGAGCCCATTGCAAATCGGTAACACCATAGGAATTATCATCAGCAACACGACCCCAACCGGAAGCAATAACCTTTTCGCCGGCATAAGTGGAATAAACGCTGGCAATAGGGGGCAATTTAACAGGTTTGATATTACTGCTGAAAGCGGTAGCGGGGATCTTGATCAAGGCAATATCGTTCTTGGATGTTTTGCTTTTCCAGCCAGGGTGAATAATGATATTGTCTTTGGTAAGGGTATATTTTACTTCAGCCGAAGTACGTACAGTGGCACCCAAGTAAACAGTCACAGATTCAACGCCATCGGTACAGTGAGCAGCAGTCAAAACCCATTCGTTACCGATCAAAGAACCACCACACCAGGAAGAAATGAGCGGGCTACGTTTCAAGGAAAGACCCACCTGATAGGGGAATTGACCAGGGGCGGCGTTATGACCGTTGGTAATGCGACCCTCAGGTTCAGCAACAGGTACCACAAGACTCCGTGATTCTATATCGTTGCGACGCAAATCGAAGGCAGAAGCGTTGACCAAAGCCAAAGAAAAAACAACTAAGAATTTCATGTTGCTCTTGTTAATGATTCAAACAACTGATACTTTTTCCGCTAATCGACCAGTTTTATATAGTCGTTAGAGAATTTTAGTTTTTGATTTTAAATATTACTTTAATTGATAAGGTTTACTTTTAACTAGAAAAATAATTATTGTTTGGAAATTTTTTTACCCACTATCTGATTGATTACGGATTACCAGATATTAACAAATGCTAAAAATTTTATATTCTAAATTAAAAACATACCTCATTTCCAAAACAGTAGATTCCGAACAAATTATTCAAAATTTGTTATCAAGAGATTATTAAATAAAAAAAATTATAAAACGAAAACATTGAAAAATTTTTATAAAAAGAAAATTTAACGAAAATTTTCAATAAAAACAAATATAATTAAAACTTAATAAAAAGATAATTAAATGAAATTTATATATATAAAAAGAAAATTTAACAAATATTTCCGTATATAAATAAATTTACCGAAAATGTATAAAAGGAAAATTTAAAGAAAATTTCACGAAAATATTCTATAAAAATAAAATCTTACGAAAATTTTCTATAAAATGGAAATTTAATGAAAAGGAAATTTAACGAAAATTCTCTATAAAAAAGAAATTTAAAGAAATTTTTCTATAAAAAGGAAATATATCGAATTTTCTTACAAAAATTTAATCTTTGTTAAATTAAAAGAATATCGAAAATTCTCTATAAAAAATTTGACGAAAACAAAAAAAAATTGTATAAAAAGAAAATTTGAAGATAATTTTCTATCAAAAAATTTTCTATAAAAAGAAAATTTATGAAAATTTTTATATAAAAAGAAAAACAACAAAAATTTTCTATAAAAAGGAATTTAACGAATTTTCCTACAAAAAGAAAATTTAACAAAACAACAAAAGTTTTGTATAAAAAGAGAATTTAAAAATAATTTTCTATTAAAAGAATTTTATATAAAGAGAAAATTTATAGATAATTTTCTATTCAATGAAATTTCCATACAGAGAATATTTATGATTTTGTTTTGTATAAAAAAATTTACTACAAAAAATAAAAATTAACAAAAATTTTCTATAAAAAGAAAATTTTTTTCGAAAGATTTTTATGAAAAGATAATAAAATTTTTTCTATAAAATAAAAATTTATCGAAAATTTTCTATAAAGGAAAGAATTTACGAAAATATTCTATAAAATGAATATTTAATGAAATTTTTCTTGAAAAAAAAAAAATTTATCTAATAAAAACGAAATTTAACAAAAATTTGTTACAAAAACGAAATTTACAAAACATTTCTATAGTAATGAAATTTAACGGAACTTCTCTATAAAACGAAATTTAACAAAACTTAAATTTTTTATAAAAAACGAAATATATCGAAAAGCTTTCTACAAAAAGAAAATTTATCGATCAAACATTTATTGACTTTCTTATTGTCGCCAAATGGATCATATTGAGCAATGATTTTGATTATTTATAAATTTTATTTATTTGAATTTATTTATTTGCCTAAATTTATATATATTATTTTATTACCAATTTATTTTGTTTTGTGAGCCACCTTAATGTTTACTTAAATTGTCTTATGTACTTGTTTATTTATAACTCTTATGTAATGTTTTAGTTCCTTTTAACATTGATCTTACTGCAGTACTTTGTTTCGTTAAGTTTGTGCCGTTATTTGAATTGTGTTATACAAATAACAAGTTTAGTGGGTCCACAACATATTTATAATATTAGTTAAATCAGTTCGTATGGGAAAAGCACTGCGGTAAGTAGTGTGATTGTGATTAGTTTTATTTTTATTAATTCTTTGTATTTTAAATTAGAAATAAACGCACCAACTGTTCCCGGCCACTTTATAGGAAAATTGTATCTGGTTATTTTTGATGGTGTTGGTAAATTCGTCCCTTACGGACTATAGTCACAGCCAGTGACTACAACTTTTATTTCGCAATTTTTGGAGCGAATATATTGATCATTTGGGAATAAAGTGGTGCATTGCCTGCCGGACCTGAAGTTAACATTTTCGACAAATGACTAAGTGTTCCTTGCCTACCGGAACAAAATAAATATTTTATGTAAATACTTTGTGACTCCTTGCCGTTGAATTTTTGGTGCAAAGTTAATGACGCTTCTTGTCTAGCGGAACAAAATATTTTTTATAGTCTTATGCAACTCATTGCCCGTCGGAAAATATTTTCTGGGATTTTTTGCAAATTTTAATACCGGTACCAAAAAGACCTCGTTTGCAGTCAAAAATAGATCAAAGTATTAATGGTTCCTCATCTGCCGGAACAAAAATTGCTTCTCAACAAACGACTCCCTCTGACGCTGAAGTTTCTTTATTACCTGTCAGAACAATCTCCTCCATCTTCTTCTGTTGCCGGGATGCCACCTAGTTCCACCCCAATCGAATTCTGGCTACAATTTTGAAAAATCATTCTATAAAAGTGTCAAGAACTATTTGCTGGAGTGATTCTACAACAATGATTAATTGGATTGGTAATGAAAGCCGTAGATAAAAGTAATTTTTTGGCCATAGAATCACTAAAATTCTTGAGTCTACTAGTCCATCAGGTTGTAGGTAGCTGCTAACTAATGTTAATGTTGCTGATGAAACTGCCAGAATGAAGAGCCAGATAGATTTTTCTGATGATTACCGTTGGTTAAAAGGTTCAGAATTTCTGTATAGTAGAGAAGATGAGTGACATGAAAAGATTTATACAACTACAAATGGTCCAGATGATGAAGAACTTTGCCCAAAATTTGCATTATTGGTAATCGCCCCTAGTGTTATTGAATTTAATAGATTTTCATCATATTTAAAATGAAAACTTAGGGTTACATGGATAATACGTTTTATTAAACGATGTCAAAGAAACCTAGCCCAGAAGAAGGAAATAGTTTAACTTTAAAAAAGTAGGTTGTCTGCTGAAAGGAAGTGAATTGTATTCCTTGTTTCCATATATGGATGAAAATTCATTATTTCGAGTTTATGGTCGTGTAGACGCAGCTAGTTGGTTACCATTGGACATTAGACGACCGATTATATTGCCGCCATTTCATCCTATTACCGAGTTGTTTGTGGCATATGTGCGCGAAAAATTAAAGCATCAAAATTTTAATCCACGGTATGTGAAATTCGCAGATCATTTAGAAGAATTCTAAGTAAATGTATTTCTAATTGTTTTATTTGTAGATTTCGTCGTACGTTGACGGTGCCACCACTTGTAGGTGCCAAACTGGTGTGAATTATTTGGCCCAATTAAGCCGCCTTTGATTTGTCCATAGATGCGTATATTCTTGCTATACGCAATTTTATAAATCGACGTGGTCAGCGAAGTTTTTGATGTGGCCCGTAATCAGAAAGGTATAGACTGATAGTTTATTTCTTTCCATAGTACTGCAGAAGGTGGCATATGGAATACGAATGGTCCAATGTGTTAAACGTGTGTTACAATCAACACTGAAAGAAACTTACCCTCGAGAACACACCTTGCAAAGTTTTCTCATTGAAGCGGAAAAGATTGTGAATTCTCGTCCATTAACACACTTGCTAGAAAGCCATGAGCATGAGGAACCGCTAACGCCTAATCGTTTTCCGCTAGGTTGCCCTAATACGACACAGACTCCTGCCGGAAAAATAGCAGATCGTACAGTTGCACTAAAAAAGCAGTAGCGCATTTCCCGTCAGTTACGGGATCATTTTTGGAATCGCTGGATTAAAGAGTATTTGCCCACATTGATTAGACGTTACAAATGGTGTCAGCGAACGAAGCCCATAGCTGTTGGTTATTTTGGTTCTAATTTGTGATTCAGCTGGTGCCGCAGATTTTGGAGACGAGGCCGAGTTGAAGAAGTGTTCAAGGGTAGAGATGGTGTCATCCGTAGTGCTGATGTACGTACACGCAGATAAAAAACATGGTTGCAACATTATCACTACAATAATATTATGTTCTCATTATTAATTTTCTTGAATTTTAATAACTCTATGTTCATGATAACAATGTTTTTGTTTAAATTTTGTCATTCAATGCTTACACTCAATAAACATTTTAGTATGGTTGACTGCAAAAATTATATGTTTCTAAATATTTTTACCAGAAATAAAACTTTATTAGTATGAAAAATAGAAATATTTTTACAACCATTAAATATCTGCACTCTTTTCTCCTTGTTCTTAAACCATATTCTGTTTTTAAACCATGTTAATATTATTATTCCCATATAATACTTATTCTTTTTATAAACTTTTTGGAAAAATCAAAACTTGTTTGTTTTTAAATATATTTTGTTGTTAATGTTTGTTTTCCAATTTCATTGTAATTCTCATTTATTTTATATATGAATAAATATAAAAAGAAAAGGTTTGGTTATACTCGGAGTGATTCAAGCAATATAAGATATTGAATAACTGCCATTAAAGGCTTTAGTTAAAACAAAAATATCTTGCATTTGAATCACATATGTTGGTACAAATGAATATATTTAATGAATTATTGATGACTTTTTTCAATTACTTTCAATAAAAAATTTATAAAAGTAATAATTTTTTATTAATTTTATTATATGATAAGATGGAATAATAATTGTCATATTATAATGAAATAATAATAATATGATAAGATTGTATAACTATATAAAAACATGGGATAATAATATAATAAAGTGGAATCATAATATGACAATGTTGTATAATAATATAATAAGATAGAATATTAATATAATAACATGAAATTATAATCTGATAGAATGGGATAATGATGTAGTAAGTTTGTTCAATTATATGTAAAACTAAAATCATAACATGAAAAAACAAACCATAAAATCAGACACAATATTAAAAAATTGAATTATAATTATTATTATTTATAATCATTTCTATTTGTCGCTGTCATCATATGTTCCAATCATAATGTGTTGCTCTTAGATTATGGTCACTACAACTATAATTTTTCTCTGTGTGTACTTGTACAGATGTTTTCAAGATTTACGTGGGTATCTGCCTGACGGCCCAACCCCACGGTGGTCTTAACATCGGGTGTGTACAATGCGCCCACCAACGCCTCCAAATGCAGCAAAGTGCTACACCTGAGTACCAATTTGAAGACATGTATTTGGACATGTCTTCCCACTTGGTCAGGAGCGGAACACCTTCCGATCTATGGGTCACAGCACCCGTGACCCATATCGCAGGTGAGCTCACGCTCTACCTGCGATTAGGGTTTAGCCAGCATGAAAAGCTCCCCTGGGGGCCATTCCATCTGTCAGTCTGGATCCTAAGTTCCAGAAGCTCTTGAAACCCGTGGTACTAGTATTAAGTTGCCGGTTGGACTTCGTAGTCAAAAATGACTACTACCATTTGAACTCCAAATAGTTCGGGACATCAAACATGCAACATATAACAACAAGGATGAACACACACAAAAGCATACACCGTCAGTTAACAATCGCCCTCACCGGCGACTCGTTAGCTACATAGTGTAACACCTGCAAGAGACGACACGAACAAAAGACAACAATAACGACACTAGATAGGCCACCCTCACGGATGACCCCAAACACTCCAGAAGGGAGCACTGAGCAAGTGAAGAACAGGACAAGCACGACCAACAACGACGATAACCAGGCAAAACCTACAGGAGCCACAGCAACCGCACATCAGTAAAGGGAATATTAAAACATACCGTTTCCAAACTTGCCGTCGTGGATTTGGATTAGTGAATCTTTGTCGATCAACGGGGGTGGGGATGGCTCATATTGAGCAATGATTTTGCTTATTTATAAATTTTATTCATTTGCCTAAATTTGTATATTATTTTATTATGAATTTATTTTGTTTTGTTAGCCACCTTAATGTTTGCTTAAATTGTCTTATGTACTTGTTTATGATTCTTATGTGATGTCGTTGTTCCTTTTTATATTAATCTAACTGCAGTGCTTTCTTTCGGTAAGTTGGTACCGTTATTTGAAAAGTGTTATATAAATAATAAGTTCAGTGGGTCCACAACATATTTATAATATTGATTAAGTCAGCTCGTAAGGGAAAAGCACTGCGGATTATAATTATTTTATTTTTATTAATTTTGGGGCAAACTTTATAAGAAAATTGTGTCTTGTTATTTTTTTATGGTGTTGTTAAATTCGTCCCTTATGGACGATAGTCACAGTCAGTGACTAAACTTATAAATAGAAAATGTATCACAAAAAAAAAAAAAAAAAAAAAAAAATTATCGAAATTTTCCTGTAAATTGAAAATTTGTTGAAATGTTCTTACAAATAGAAAATATATCGAGAATTTAAGTTATATAGAAAATTTATCGAAAAATTTATAAAAAAATTAATCAAAAACTATCCATAAATCGAAAGTTTCCTATAAATAGAAAAATTATAGAAAATTTTGTTAGCAACACTGTCTTGTGCAAGTGCAAATTCTATTTCGGCTCTTTATTTTTCGTAAATTATTTAAGTTTCTGTGCAGTATTTATTTTTGCCTACTTATTAAGTATATCACGCCAAGTCAATATTTTAAATTTTTTATTGTTATTATCATATATATTTTTGCGAATTTTGTTACTATTACTGTCTTGTTTAAATAAAATTTTATTTGATTTTTTGTAACAACAACAAATCATATATATTTTGTTTTGTTTATTATACATCAGCTGTGTTACGTTGAACGGTATTATCGACTAACGTAACATTATCCTCTGTAAATGATAAAACTACTTCCTTACGTATAAACACTATTACCATAAATTTGTAACCCTTGTTTTTAATTTTTTAGAAAAAAGGGGAAAAAGTAGTAATTTCGAGTACATCCGATTAAGAATTTAATGATAATAATGGATTGTATTCACAAAAATTGTATAGGAGTTTCGATAAATCTTTTGTAAAGAAAAGTTTCTATAAATTTTCTATGTATAAGAATATTTCGATAAATTTTCTTTTTGTTTATTTATTTACTTCCACTACATATATTACAAAACAGCTGAGATAGTTAATAAAATAGTTAAAATATTTATACTAAAGATAAAGATAAAATATTTATACTAAAAATTGTTGGAGTTTAACAAACGAAAGAGCCTCGTTTTTATAATATTAGGTGAATCTGAAAGGTCAACAAAATTGTGTAACGAATTAACTTCTGAACAGATTTTATACAACGGATCAGGGTTAGCATAATTGGATCTATGAAATGGAATAGCTAACGCATGGTAGAATCTCAACATCCGATTAGGAACAGTAATGGAAACTTTATCCAGAAGAAATTCGGAGTCAATTTTTCCTTCAAGTAGGTTAATTATAAATGATATATTAGAAACCTAGGAGAACGGTTTTAAACTTTGGCAGCCTATTTAAAGCAAGCCTACTCCGGTGCGGTGGAAGGCGAATATTCGGATTCCAGTTTAATCTCCGAAGACAAAACAAGAGAAATTGCTTTACTTGCAGTTATTTGAATATGAGAGAAGAAAGTTAGTTTCACGTCAAAAATTACTCCCAAATCTGTGAAACTCAACACCACCAAGATTAGAAGCAAATATATTCGGTGTGCGTCTATAATAAACCATGTGTTTGCATTTGTTGAGTTTTAATTCTATTAAGTTTTCATCACACCATTTTAAAAAATAATTTAAATCAGATTGGAAAAGTACTTGATCATTAAGATTAGTAATTGTTTTAAATATTTTAACATCATCTGCATACATAAAAATTTTCAGTGATGAATATTTGGAGAAAGAGCATTAATAAAAAGTAGAAATAGGATCGGACCAAGGTGACTACATGATTATGAGTAAGCCATGTTTCTGTGAGTGAGTCATGTTTGAGTGAGTGAGTGGAATTTCAAATCAAAGCTATTAAGATACATCTTAGGAAGCTTTGTATTCAATGCATTAACATTTTGATATAATATATTCAAATTTTAAGGCATAATCAGTTTTTTTATTGGATAGGAGCTTTATGAATACGGACGTTTTCATTGTCCCGATAAATGAATTCTATAATTGAAATATTAAGCTTGGATTGTAAAAATGATGAAATGTCCACAGTTGTAGTATCGCATGAGAATCTTAAAGCAAAAATTGCCTTACGTGGTGGAATAGTTATAAATACCGTGGGCTCTTTTTGGCCACTAATAATGTTTGATGATGATGGACCATTGAGAATAGGAGTTACAGGAATGGCAATAATAGTTTGAATAGGAGATGTTATAAATTGTTGATTTACAAGTGGTGGTGTTCTATTTAGGGCATATTAATATCACTTGAAGGTAAAGATTAAATCGGTTGTTTATACTAAGAAAATTTTGAAAACAACTTATCATACTTTAAGAGCTTCTCATATAGAACAGAAAAATCCTTACAGGTAAATAATAGAATTATACTCTTATTTTTCTACAATTATGCAAAAATTTACTTTTATCTAAAAGCTCATCTGTGTCACGAGCTTTAAAACCTCCAGAACATTTCAAATGACATTATACATTTCATAGCCAGCACGATACCATACGTTCGGTTCCAGTGATGGTACAATTTTTGTGAATACAATCCATTATTATTATTAAATTCTTAATCGGATGTACTCGAAATTACTCCTTTCCTATAAATAGAAAATTTATCAAAACCTTACTATCAATTGGGAACTTATCGAAAATTTTCCATATATAGACAATTTATCGAAAATTTCCTAAAAAGAGAAAAATTATCAAAACTTTCCTATAAATTGAGAACTTATCAAAAATTTCCTATAAATATAAAATTTATCGGAATTTTCTTATAAATAGAAAATTTGTCGAAAATTTCCTATAAATAGAAAATTTATCGAAAATTTCCTATAAATAGAACATTTACCGAAAAATTCATATAAATAGAAAATTTATCGAAAGTTTCCTATAGACAGATAATTTATAGAAAATTTCCCATAGATTGAAAATTTTGTATAAATAGAAAGTTTATCGAAAATTTCCTATTAATAGAAAATATATCAAAAATATCCTATAAGTAGGAAATTTATCGAAAATTTCCTATAAATGCAAATTTCGTGTAAATGGAAATTTTATCGAAAATTTCTTATAAATAGAAAATTTATCGAAACTTTCTTATAAATAGAAAATTTATCGAAACGCTTATAAATAGAAAATTTATCGAAACTCTCCTATAAATAAAAAAAATTTATCAAAACTTTATAAATCAAAAATTTATCGAAAATTTCCTACAAATAGAAAATTTATCGAAAATTTCCTACAAATAGAAAATTTATCAAAAATTTTGTATAAGTAGAAAATTTATCGAAAAATTTCCTATAAATAGGAAATTTATCGAAAATTTTGTATAAGTAGAAAATTTATCGAAAAATTTCCTATAAATAGGAAATTTATCGAAAATTTCCTACAAATAGAAAATTTATCAAAAATTTTGTATAAGTAGAAAATTTATCGAAAAATTTCCTATAAATAGGAAATTTATCGAAAATTTCCTATTAATAGAAAATTTATCAAAATTTTCCTATAAATAGGAAATTTATCAAAAATTTCCTATAAATGGAAAATTTATCGAAACGCTTATAAATAGAAAATTTATCAAAACTCTCCTATAAATAAAAAATTTATCAAAACATTATATATCGAAAATTTCCTACAAATAGAAAATTTATCAAAAATTTTTTATAAATAGAAAATTTATCGAAAATTTCCTATTAATACAAAATTTATCGAAAATTTCCTATTAATAGAAAATTTATCAAACATTTCCTATAAATAGGAAATTTATCAAAAATTTCCTATAAATGGAAAATTTATTGAAAATTTTCTGTAAATGGAAAATTTATCGAAAATTTATTATAAATGGAAAATTTCCTATAAATTGAAATTTTATCGAAAATTTCCAGTAAATAGAAAATTTATCGAAAATTTTAAGTAAATAGAACATTTATCGAAAATTTCCTATAAATGGAAAATTTATCGAAAATTTCTTATAAATAGATTATTTATCGGAACTTCTATAAAAATAAAATGTATCGAAAATTTTGTATAAAAAGAAAGCCTGTCGAAAATTTCCTATTAATAGAAAATTTATCGAAAATTTCCCGTAAATAGAAAATTTATCGAAAATTTCCTATAAATAGGGAATTCATCAAAAATTTCTTATAAATAGAAAATTTATCGAAAATTTCCTATTAATGGAAAATTTATCGAAAATTTCCCGTAAATAGAAAATTTATCATTAATTTTCTAAAAATAGAAAATTCATCAAAAATTTCTTATAAATAGAAAATTTATCGAAAATATCCTATTAATAGAAAATTTATCGAAAATTTCCTATTAATAAAAAATGTATCGAAAATTTCCTATTAATAGAAAATTTATCGAAAGTTTCCTATAAACATGTTCTATGAGAAATAAAATTAAAATTAAATTAATAAATTTTCTAAATAATTAATAACTTTTGTTAAATTTCCTTTCTGAAGAAAATGTTTGTTAGTTGAATTTCGCAATTGTGATACATAATGCGAAAACTTTTAATTCTTACAAAAGTTTGAATTCCTTTAATTCTCTGCTTCTAATGAAACGTTAAGGAAGTCTTTCGATAGACTTAATTGTTTTATTCACTCATAGAATATATAGAATTTTATAATCCTCAACGACCTTCATTAACATTATTTGTGTTTTTATATATTATTCAAAATCAAATCACCCTGCCTTAAGATTTTAATTTATTTCCAAAAATATTTTTCTTATAAAATAAATTTGATAATAATACAAACTTAATTTTAGATAGTATAATAAATTTAAGAGAATTTTTTTTAATATTAATAAGTACTAGAAAATATTAAACGATTTAACTATTTTTAGAAATTATCGAATATTATTGCACACTTTAAATGATTAGATATATCAAATTAAATAAAAAGCAATTTATTATTTTGGGTTATTAAATACCCCAAAATAATAAATTTAAATATGAAAATATATATTTTTAGACAAAAGAATATGTAGTGAATATTAATTCTACAGGCACCCTAAAGTATATCAAGCTTTATAGTATCTCACATAATTATTATCACAGATAATGGACAATTAAAAGTCAGCGCACTTGTGTTTATTTTTAAAGAAAAAAGCCCTGCATTTCTAAGAATCATTGTTTATATTTTTCAAAGAAATAAAAATTTTGCTGGTCAATGAGTATGAGTATTTTAAAAAGTGTATCCAACAAAAAACTCCTAGCTAATGAGTTTTTAATCTTACAAGAGAATTTATTTCAGCAATAACGTATTATTTATACTACAATGATTAATACTTTAGTGAAATAATAGATAAGTTATTTAATATTTAAAAGCTTACGTAGATTTCCTATCTCATTTGTATTTTTAACAAAGGTATTTTTACTTAAATCAAATTTAATACTTTTTTCTAACAAAAGTTATCTGGCTCTTAAAATGATACTAATTATTTAATTTAGAAAGTCTAAAGAAAATTTTCTATATAATACTGTCAGTGATTGGAAAATAATATCAGTTACAGTTATTTTCAAGCAAAGGCGACGTGAAATTCTTAATTGTTTTCGATTTGGCTTTGGCCACTGTCTCCCCTTTCGATTTGCGTGGTGTTGAAATTAATCAACGTAATGTTGTTATTCCGGTTGTTGAATCCTAACCTGAAGATCCTTACCAAGTTGGTATTTCCTTGAAACTTAGTGCCACTTCTTCCTCCTGGTGTGGTGGTTCTTTGATCGGCAACAAATGGGTCTTGACTGCTGCCCACTGTACCGATGGTGTTCGATCTGTTACTTTTTACTTGGGTGCCACTGTACGCACTTCGGCTGTCAGCAAGAGCTCCATTATCATTCACTCTGGCTGGAATATCAAAACTTTCAAGAACGACATCTCTTTGATTAAGAGCCCCTCTACTGCTTACACTGCCAAGATTAAGGCTGTTAAAGGCCTGTCATTGCCAGCTATTACTCTACTTATGCCGGTGATAAGGTTATTGTTTTCGGTTGGGGTCGTAATATGGCGTCATGAATGTCATCACCAACACTGGCTGCTCCAAGGTGGTGTTTCTACCTGTAAAGGTGATTCGGGCGGGCCATTGCTTTTGCAATCCAGCAAGGTTCAAGTTGGTTTGACCACTTTCGGTTCATTGGCCGGTTGTACCAAGGGTTACTCAGCTGCCTTCACCCGTGTCACCAGCTACTTGAGTTGGATCAAGAAAAAAACTGGTATTTAAATGTATTGTCTGCGAATAGTTGATTTTAATAAAAACGATTTTTTAAATCGTAAATTTTTATCATAAATTTTAAATTTATGAAAGGTAAATGTTGGGTTTTTAATTTTCCGACCTATTTCAACTCCCGGTAATAGGGATATTATATTGGACATTCCCGGGAATTCTCGGGTATTCGAAAAAAATATATAATATTTTTTAAAATGTCTCAAAACTAAACACAAAAAATAAAACATAAATCTATATCTAATGGCGTTTTCTTTTCTGACTAAAATGTTCCCTGTATTCTGGTCTTTACCGTCTTTTGTGTTCTATTCTGAAAAAATGCAGTAGTGTAAATGTATCAGATGTTCTTTTCTAATAGTGTTGCCCTTAAATTAAAAAAAAATTAAACCGACAAATATTCCGGGAATCGGGAAGTGAAAAATTTCCAGGAAATTCTTCACGGGAATTCTCGAGATAAAAACTCTAGTTGGGAATTAATTTAAATTAAATGGGTTTAATATACAAATGGGTTTATAATACAAATCATTGAAATATTCGTTTAGGATTTTTAGAGCATACTTTTGGTTGCCGTGTTCATTATTTGTTCAACAATGATCGCTTATTTTAATCGGAAACTGTGATAAAATATTAAAAATTTTATCATTTTTATTTCTTTTATAACATTTAAGCACAAACAATTTTTTTGTTCGTTACAATTTCCGAATAAATTGGAATCTATTGAATGGATAAAAAATAATGTTAATATTGTAGGTAATATTGTGGGGATCGTGGGTTCGATTCCCACTATAGACTGTTCTGTTACTCAGCTCGGTTAAAATGAGTCTATAATGTAATTTGTAATAAATAAATAAATAAATAAATAAATAAAAAATAAATAAATAAAATAAGAAATAATAAATAAAAAATAATAAATAAATAAATATTTACGAACAATTTTTGAGTTTTTATTTGTTTTGATTTCTTTAAAAAATTTTAATTTAATTAATAATAATTTTTAATAATAATAATAATTAAAATTAAGAAGGTTCCTTGTATAATAAAGAAAAAAAACAATTCCTAAATTTCTATAGTTTTACATAAGGATTATCAGTTTCCAAAAAATAAAACTTTTCCAAAAAAACTTCTTAGTTCTTAAAAAAGTACATTAAAACGTTTGTAATTTTTAAATATTCCAAAACAGCATTTGTGGTAATTTTTCCAGAAAATTTGTTTTTTTTAAGTAACTTTGCTAAAACATATTAATTTTTTGAAAAAAAAAAAATAAATTTGTTCTTACTATTTCCTCTTTTTCACAGAATTCAGCATATGTTAATCCTTTGACTCTTGACTAGATATTGTCCTTTCCTTGCACAACTAAAATATTTTTCAAAATTGTGCAACTTATTTATAAACTTAGATATCCTTAAAATTTCCAGCCAAAGGTATTTACATTACCTCATCTTATTAATCTAAAATTATCAACTTTACTCTACTACCTGAACTTTAACGTCCCAAATTTTTAATGTACACCAACTCCAACACAATAATAATGTCTGTGTATGTGTTTCTATGTACAGTTGTGTACGTAGACGTACATTCATTCAAGTATGTGCAATTTCCTTCTGTCCCTTTATTAACCTGGTAATTTATCTTTTTCGTGTAGACATCATACGTCCGAATAGCTGCAAACAATTACCAACTCTGCAGCTAAAACTTATGAACAATACGGTATGTAACCTTTTTACGCTGTTCTTTTAATTTACTGGATCACCGTGTTTCAAAAACAAAAACATTAACATTACGAACTTGTAACACATCTGCAGCATAGTTTTTGCAGCTACCAGCTAAAAACGATAGCAATAACACAAGGTGCAACCTAACAACAACCATCCAAACCAACCAACCAAAGAGTAATTCATCTAACCAACTCCCTAGACATCAACACAGCACGGTATCCATTGTGCAGTGCCGCTAACATTAATAAACAACTATTTCTTTAGGAATTTTGTTTGGCACGCGTTTGAACCAACATTGCTGCAATAGGGAATAACGAACCGAAAAAAAATGAACGCAACTTTACCACCACCTTCATCAAGTTGTTGTTGATTGCTGTTTTGCATTGTTTATGTTTTTCTTTTTCTACATTTAATTCTTTTTATTTACACTTTTATAAAGTAATAAACATCAAGAGCAGGCAGTCAGTCACTCAGTTAATCCGTCACTTATATAAACAAAAACGAGAGACAGGATGAAGCAAAAGTTTCGAGTTCAAATTTTCTATAAAATTAACATTTTATATACTTGACTGCATTCTTCACAGCAGCAATAATGACCTTTATACATAAAATAAAGGATTTTTTGCATAAATGAAAATAAAAGAAAAATTAATAAAATTATCGATAATTGCTTAAGGAATGAGAAAAAATCTCTTAAAGTACATAGAAGGAAAATACGGGATATGAAAATGTATTTATTTATTATTTGTTTATCTTTTAATTTATTTATTTTTTATTTATTATAAATTATATTCTAATCTAATCAGTCCGATAGACTAGCTCACTACCTACTAACATATCAGGACATACAGGCGATAATGTCCTTCTAATTCTTACATATAACACTGGTCGACAAATAAATAATCCTTTAAAATAAAATTAAAAAATGCCAACAAATATTACATTCAACTAAAATTACCTAGGCAAAGTGCCTTAGGAAAAAAAATTTACTCCTCTAGAAATGAAGTTTAGTAAATTCTTATATAATTCCTAAAATACTACATCTTAATATTTCAATTAACCTGAGTTGAACCATTTTTAAAACACCTCTAAAAATATGATTTTCTCTCAAAAGCATTATAAAAATCTTCGTTATAAGAAAACGAGAAAGAAAGATATAGTCGGTCAAGCTCGACCATATGATACCCCACACGATTGTGCACATTCACCAAAATTCGTGGATGGGTCTTATATTAGACATGTGGTCAATTGTAGATCGATACTTTTACTAAGTGTAAAATAAAATATACGAATGCGGAATATTACGTTAATACTAACATTTAGATGAATTTATGCACTTTAGAGTGATTCCCAAAAGTGGACTTATATGGGAGCTATGGTAAATTAAAATTTGTCACTATGATTTCTACTTATATAAAAGTTATTTGTGTCGAATATAAACCTGATACTATCATGTGTATGTGATTTATACAAGTTAAAGTGATTTTCGGAAGAGGGTTTCATATGGGAGCTATGGTCAATTATGAACCGATCTTCATGAAATTTAGCACAAAGATTGATGCTTATACAAAACCTCTTTGCACTAAATTTCATTACAATATTTCTATATTTAAGGCATTTATAATCGTTAAACCCCTATACCGGGAGGACATTTTTATGGGGTCTAGGTTAAATAATGGACCGATCATAACCAATTTCAATAGGCTTCGTCCTTGTGTCATGAAAGCCATAGTGCCAAATTTCATTAAATTAGGTTTACATGGACAGTCAGGCAGCCGTCCAGCCAGCCAGATGGACGGACGGACGGACATTGTTAGATCGATTCAAAAAGTGATTCTGAGTCGATTGGTACACTTTAAGGTGGGTGTTGGATGATTTATTCTGTGCGTTACAAACATCAGCACAAATACATAACCACCTATGTTGGTGTGGGGTATAATTAACTTCAGAATATTATAGAGACATATTAACGCTTGGAATATGCATTTAAATAATTCTTAAATTACTTTTCATTCGCGAAATATCAAGATTTTATTAACATTTTTATCATATTTTCAATATTTAAACAAGTAATTGTATATATTTCGAACACTTTTTAATATATATTGGGTTTTAAGGTACCATTACAAAGGTCTATTCCGATACTATTGAAAATTATAGATAATTAACCCTTTAAAAGCAACAGGGTAAATTTTATAAATTAGGTTACCAAAAGTTTAAATCAGCAATTTTTGCAAACCCATCATAATCGAATAGCAGAGAGTCTTTTAAGTGTAGTCACAATTTTACACGAATTTATAGTTTTTTAGTCTTGTGACATTTATTTGCTTAAATAACCATTTATTTGCCATAAAAATTAAATTAATCTATTATGGACCGATGATTTCAAAATATTACTTTTGTTACTCAAGGGTCAAGTGAATACATATACCAATAGTATTGAATAAGGCCATTCCTATGATGCTCTAAAATCTAAATTACGTGGGAAAATGTTCAAAATATTCAAGTTTTAATAAAATAGTATTTAAAAAAATTCGTAGAAAATTTTATTAAAATCTTCATTTTACGAGAATGAAAATTAATGTTAAAAAACTGTTTGCTGATTACGTATTAATCGATTTGTATCTGCAGCTAATTTTTTTTTTTTTTTTGATAAAAAGTTAAAACTTGTGTACACAGTTTAACGAAAACTATATTTTTGGAGGTATTTAAAAATGATCCAGCTCACGTGAACGAAATAATTGAACTGAAATATTTTGGGGATTGGTTTATAACATATTAGTCTTAAATTTCAGGGCCGTGAAAATCACTTTATTCAATATTAACATTATTTTTTATGCTCAATAGTTTCCAAATTATTCGAAAATTAGTAACGAAAAAAAGAAAGAAAAATGGTAAAATTTTTAATATTTTATCACAGTCTCCGATTAAAATAAGTGATCATTGGTGAAAAAATAATGATCAGGGCCATCTAAAGTATGCCCTAAAATAAGTAAAAAGTAATGACCCTCAACAAATATTTTAGGTATCTGTATTATAAACCCATTTTCTCAATAAATTAATTTCCAACACATTCCATTTATAAATTTAAAAAGCGTTCTTATTCAAATCAACTATTCGCAGACAATACATTTAAATATCAGTTTTTTCCTTGATCCAACTCAAGTAGCTGGTGACACGGGTGAAGGTAACTGGGTAACCCCTGGTGCAACCAGCCAATGAACCAAAAGAAGTCAAACCAACTTGAACCTTGCTGGATTGCAAAACCAATGGCCCGCCAGAATCACCTTTGCAGGTAGAAACACCACCGAGTGTAGAAACACAAATGTTGGAGGAGGTTATGATGGTACCATAGGCCTTGGAACAGGCAGTGTTGGTGATGACATTCATAACGCCATATTGCAAGGTAGTGGCAACACCGCTGGCATCAGAGGTACGACCCCAACCGGAAGCAATAACCTTATCACCGACAAAAGTAGAGTAAGAGCTGGCAATGGCAGGCAATTTAACAGCCTTAATCTTGGCAGTGTATGCAGTAAAGGGGATCTTAATCAAAGAGATGTCGTTCTTGAAAGTTTTGCTATTCCAGCCAGAGTGAATGATAATGGCGCTCTTGCTGACAGTATGTTTAACTTCAGCCGAAGTGCGTGAAGTGGCACCCAAGTAAACAGTAACAGATCGAACACCATCGGTACAGTGGGCAGCAGTCAATACCCATTTGTTGCCGATCAAGGAACCACCACACCAGGAGGAAGAAGTGGCACTAAGTTTCAAGGAAAGACCAACTTGGTAAGGAAATTGACCGACGGTGGCAGTATGGCCATTCGTAATACGACCTTCAGGTTCAGATTCAACAACTGGAATAACAACATTACGCTGATTAATTTCAACACCACGCAAATCGAAAGCTGAAGCAGTGACCAAAGCCAAAGCGAAAACAATTAAGAGTTTCATATTGTCTCTGTCAGAAAACAAAACAACTGATATTATTTTCCAGTAAAAAGCTATATTATATAGCAAAATTTTCTAAGATCAAACAATTTAGATAGAACTATCATTTCAAGTGTTAGATAACTTGTTTTAAGTTAATTTAAAAGCTTTTGTCAATGAAATACATGCATATAGACGAAAGTGAAAGCGTTTACGTTAGAGAGTATTATTATCTGCAAAGCGTAAACAAGTGTAGTGTTTTAAAAGTTTAATAATTGTATTCTTTCTTTTAATATACGTATATACGAGGGTATATTGGGTCTGTCATTCCATGTGTGACATGACGAAAAAATCATTTAAGACCCCATAAAATATATATATATTCTGAGTCCTGGTAAGATGTTGAGTCGATCTAGCTGTGTCCGTCCGTCCGTCTGCCTGTCGGTTGAAAGCAGGATACTCGGGGTTTAGGGGACCACTTAGGAGGACGAAATTTGGCTTAAATATTTATTTTATATAAGGTTTGTTTGGTGTGGAAAATGGGCAAAATCGATTAATAAACAAAAAAGTTATGGGACAATTACTAAGAACACAGGGAGTCCGTTGTAACTTTAGTTCATACTTTTCTGCTGATCAATATAAACTTAGGAACCAAAAATAGGCATGGTCCGCCCACTTTACGCCCACCTTCCACATCAGATGAAATTTTTAAAAGTTGGAGATGGTGGGTATATAAATTCGGCCAAGCCGAATATCACTTGTTTTTAAAGTTAATATTTGTTTATATTTTACGTTTACTTTTGAATTAATTTTGAAATTTAATAAAAGATAGGGCAACTTTTTTTTTTTTTTTATACATTGAGTGAATATTGTGTTATGAATGAAAAATTAGAGGGTATAAATTTCATATAATCAAATTAAAAATAAAAATTTGAAATATAATAAATGAAATATTATTTAATAAATTAAATTATTAATACACATAAACCCACTTTTAATGATTGTTATCAAATTTTAGCACGATTATTTAATTTATTTTAAAATAGTCACACTTATGGAATAATAAGATTTTTTAGAGTGTTTAAAGACAGACAAATATTAATTGATTGATAAATCAATTTTATAATTAAAAAAAATACTGCCAACATGAATCATAAATATCTACAATTAATACGGTAAATGTTAAAGCTACTTCAGGATAGCTATTCTTATTTCCATGTTTTTGAGAAAAAACAAAATAAAAGCTGATTATTTTCGTATTCTAAGCATTTGGTGGACATGTCTACAGTTTAAATCTTTTTTGCATTGAGTCCAGTTTTCGACATACTTTGTTATATAGAAAATTAATGTGATAGCACTACATATTACAACATATCTCAAGAACAAATTTTCTGACTTGGTTTAGTAAAGTATCAAAAAGTTACAATTCAAATTACGTACTTTCAAGCTTTGCCTACATTATTATATTATATTCATAGTTTCGAAAACTGAAATTTCTCACAAAATTTAAAATTTTTCTTTTGCAACAAATCATAAAAAATGAAAAAGGGCAAAAAATTATACTTTTTCCTTTTTATCATAAATACGAGTATGTTACAAGTAAATCGGATTATAAGTTATTAAAATCGATGTATAAATGTTAACTTTATTCATAGTTAAGTAAAGGAAAATATAATAAAATGCATACAAAAAATAATAAAATGATTTACAAAAGGAGTAGGATAATTATTATATTTATGAATCAAGTTTTATGAAACCCGTAAGATTTAATTTATAATATATTTAGCCTAATGATAATAGGTATACTTTACATTTTATCTGAAAATACATAATTTCTCCAAAAATATAAGATTTCAAAAAAAAAAATTTTAAATTTCATCAAAAACTTATAATTTTACCAAAAATCCGAAAATTTACTAAAAAAAATCCGATAGCCAAAAATATCTATAAAAGCAAAAAAAGTTATATATCACCAACAATTCGAAATTACTGAAAAATTTGGCCGTTTACAATTTTGTGAGATATTTTGAAAAATTACAAATTTTGTAAAATAAGAAATTTCATATTTTTCGATACGTTTTCTTTAATAACTTCAAAACTATTAAGCAGATTACTATATTGTGATTATAAATTGTGGGAATATAACTTGGAGTTAACACGAGTTAGAATTTTTTGGTATTTTTTTAATTCGAATTATGGGCTGGAAGCTTATTAATTTTCTATACATAGGAGAAAAAATATATTTGAGCATTGTTTTCACAACTATATCATGTTTAAAAAATTTTTTCCAGTCACTGGAATAATTTATATTTTTACAGAAACCTCATTATGGTTGCGATAACCAAACAGTCGTTGCCGTAAACAAATTATTTTTGTGCTAAACAACAAAAATATGTTCGTCACAACCACTAATATGGAATAAGGTAAAAGGAAATCATATTAGTGGTTGCAACAAATATATTTCATGTTTACCACAACAACAATTTGATAACGGTAATGAATATATGGGTACTACAATCCTAATATAGTTCCTGCAATAATATAGATTATTTTAGTGAACATTAAAAAATGTTTAAACCTGATATGTTTGTTTGCCGTAACAATGCTCAGCTATATTTTTTCTCTGGGTGTATTTAACAGATTATAGAGAACTAGAGTTAATACAAAAAAAGGAATTTTAGAGTTAGAATCCCTTTATCACGTATATTTTAATTTACTGATAAATCCTGAGTTGCAGAAAAAATATTTTTTTAGTCGCCTTAAAAATTAAAAGTATTTTTTTGATATACTTAGGATTGAAAATATATCTTCTAAATATTTTTTTTTCAAACGAGATGCAACCTTGTAACAGTCATTTTCAAAAAGAAAAAATCGATATATGCATGAAACTGTAGACTATACGCAATAAAACTACGTACTCAGTTCTTCTCCAGGTAGTCAAATTTCCTCTTAAAAGGATTTAAAAGTTTCAAAGGATATACATTAAATAAAATTAAATATTTACCTATATTATATTTTTAAAATGTTACCCAATATATTTTTTAATTTTGCACTTTTAAAAAGGATATGTTCTTAATATTTTGTAATAGACATATAAATAAAAATTTTTATTATATTGCAGGGATCCTTAACTTTCAAATCAAAATGACGAAAATTCACAAAAAAAATTAAATTACGCCAAAAATTTAAAATCGCACCAAAAAGTCGAAATTATGCAAATTCTATTCAAAATTTCACTAAAAATTTGAAATTTTACTAAAAAATCGAAACTTCACCAGTAAGTCCAAATTTATCCGAAAATACAAAATTTCAAAAATATCTCTAAAGCAAAAAAAATCACAAAAAAAATTATATATCACCAAAAATTCGAAATATCAACAAAAATTCGAAATTACACTAAAAATTCACAAAAAAAAAAAAATCACAAAGCCGAAAATATCTCAAAAAAAAATAATAAATAAATAAATAAAATAAAAAATAAATAAATAAACTAATAACAATAAATTTTACCAAAAGTCCAAAAGAACACCAGAAACTGTAAATTTCACTTAAAGTTCGAAATTTTACTTAAAAGTCGAAATTACACTAAAAATTCACCAAAAATTCTAAATTTAACCAAAAATCCAAAATTCCAAAAATTTACCAAAAACTCAAAATTTCACCAAAAATTTTAAAATTCCAAAATTTCTCCAAAAACTGAAATTTTACAATAAATCTAAAATTTTACCATAATTCTAAAATTTCACCAAAAGTTTTAAAATTCCAAAATTTCTCAAAAAAAAAAACTGAAATTATACAAAAAATTTAAAATTTTACAAAAATTTAAAATGTCACCAAAAATTTTAAAATTCCAAAATTTCTCTAAAAAACTGAAATTTTACAAAAAATCTATAATTTTATCAAAAATTTAAAATTTCACCAAAAATTTTAAAATTCCAAAATTTCTCAAAAAAAAAAAAATGAAATTTTGCAAAAAATTTAAAATTTTACAAAAAATTTAAATCATTAGCAATTCCAAATTTATCCGAAAATCCACAGTTTCTTCGAAAACATAAAATCTCACTAAAAAGTCAACATTTAAAAAAAAGTCAAAATTTCTCCAAAAATTTAAAATTTTAACAAAAGTTTTGAATTTTATAAAAAAATTTAAACTTATTAAAAATTTGAAATTTGAATTGAATTTGAAAATTGAATTTTAAATTTCATCAAAACTCAAAATTTCACCAAGAGAATTTTTGTTTTTTTTTTTTTATAAATGCTTTAACAAACACAATCACATAATTAGTTACACATTTTTTTTTTTCTATTTTAGTCATAATAAGAGTAACATTTGACGAGGGAGGGTAAGAGTGATTTTTATATAATCATACGCAGTAACAAGGTATTATTTTTCTTTAGAAAAGAAATCGCTATTATTTTTAATTGATTTTAGTAGAGATTAAAATTTATAAATATTTAAACCATGAAATGTTTTTTTTTTCCAATTTAAGGTAGAGTAGAATACTCTGGGTTACTGTAGCGACTATTATGGCAACATTTTCAGCATTTGGTGAGATTATTATAAAAGCATATTATGTCTTATATGTTTCAAATTTGATTTAAATTGGTATATTTTAATAGATTTTTAAATATTAAGATTAAAAAAAAAACAAGCCCAGGCTGCGTATGATTAATATTAATTATAGAAATGTTTATAAAGAAGATTACATTCTTTTCTTATAATTACAATTATTCAATTCGCCATATGATATAGTTTTTTGTGCATTTTATGTTGTGAATTGAAGAAATTTTATAAAATTTATGTGCATATTTGTAACTTTCAATTTCTTATAAAAGAAAAGTCTGTTATTTTTATGTTGTAAAAATTTACTATTTGACCTAATTTATAATTCTGCAATTGGGTAATTTAGATTTAATTTCATATTATTTAAATATTTGATTAAATATCTCTTACATTTAAAATGAATTTAAAATCTTTTAAAAAAAAAAAACTCTTTTTAATATGGGTCACTTGACAAAATTTTCACACACAAGCTGTTGACTGCATGACTTTAAAGTAATTAATAATATTAACTACTTACTCAAATAAAGATCTATAAAAAAAAGGAAAAGTTTTGTAAGCACAAAGGAAAAAAATCACTTTACATACGTATATGTAGATATGGAAGTAAACAGAATCCTGAATAATTCATTTAAACACTTTTGAGATAGCAAGCAACACATTGGCATAAAAGAAAATGAAGGAGTGATAATAAAATGTATATAAGTAGGTTTATATGTCTGCATGTATGTTTGTATGTCTGTATGTAGTATTTCGTATTCATTATACACTTAATTTCTTTAACAGATATTAATTTATTGTTGTTGCCTTTTAATTGAAGCTAAATTAAAGAACCATAAGAGAGAATGCTTTTGTACACTCAAATATTTAAACAAAAACAAAATTGTGTGTTAAATAAAAACAGGAAGTGCAGTAGTAGCAGCAGGGAGTAATTGCAGTAGCAAGAATTGTAAAATGTATGAAAAAGTTCTACAGCAATAAAAAAGTATATTTGTGTTGAAAGCTGGAAAAGATGATGTACAGTGGGTGCAAAATGCTTTTTTTTTTGGCAGAAATAATTCTATAACTTGTGAAATGATTCTTTAACTATTACACATATGTAAATAAAATTTCACACGGTTAGAGCTCAAGTGTTTTCGAGTTGATTTGGACCACGACATGAAACTCTTAAAATTTAGATTTTAAATATATTTTTGAGCAATAATGATATAATAAATAAGTATGTATGTATGCATATGTACAACCATATTTTGTCTTTTATTAAGCTGTTAAATTTTATGAAAATTGTTTTAATAGTTTTGAAGATTTTTAATTCATTAAATCTGGTTGTTCTCGGTTTTGACTTTTAAGAATTTTATAAACACACTTAGAAAACTTTTTCAAAATTGGAAAAGTTTAGATAGGGCAGATTTTGTTTTACACGCATTTATGTTAAGATTTCCTTTGAAACCATTAAAAAACTTCTATAGTCCAAAACAAAATATATATATATATATATATATATATATATATTTCAGAAGTGAAAAAATATGACCAGCTTTTTGGAAAATGTAAAATTTTTTTAAACTTCCAACTTCAGACCAATATAACTTTTATTGGATGCATATATTTATTTAACTCTGGGAGCAATATTGGTTTCACTTTTATAAGAAATCTGGTAGATATTTTAAAAAAAATTTTAGGACCCAATTTAAGCCAGAAATAAGGAAAAATGTTCTTCGACCTGAAAGAGGTAACCTAACATATTAGGTAAATATTTAGAAGTACTATCTACTATATGTATTTTTTTTTACATTTAAATCATAAATTAATTTTTTGAGAATTTAAAAAAAATACATACCCATGGTAACCAATTCTGGAGATCTATCCACTATGGACCTGCGCTCTTACAGGTCACCTCAGCTCTGACCATGTGAAATTTTATTTAGATATTCCCAACAGTTCACAAGTTACAGAATTATTTCAAAAAAAAAAAAAAAAAAAACTGTGTGATAGTCCATGGTGGCAACATGAAAAAACATTACGTTAAATACCAAATAATATAGGTAAGAAAAAAAATTTATAAAATTGTCTTTGGTTACCAAGAAAAAAGAATTAAAAAAAAGTTTCTTATTTTACAGCAAAAATTTTGTTCTTTTATGCAACAACAAAATTTAACAACATCCAGCTACTCAGTCAGTAAATAATAAAACAAAATATTTTAGAGCAGCTTTGAAATAGTTACAAGTTGTAGCTAATCAAAATAATTGTTTTCAGTTGCAAAAAATTTTCTTTTCTCTTCCTCTCTCTCTCTCCAACTTGATCTGTTGTTCTGACATGGTAAATTTTTGCTAAAAGATTTTAAATGTTAAAAAATTCCATGTTGGGGTTTGAAAATAAATTTCTTTGAAAGAAATAAAAATATTTTTATTTTGTTCAAAAACCACATACACACACATATACATTGCCAAATGAAGCAGAGTGTAATAAATTCGATGCAGTCGTAGTTTTGAATGGTCGGTAGTAGACTTTCTATTATAGAGTAGAACTAGTAGAAGTGTAGATGTATATGTATGAGTTTTTTAGTATTTTACTACTAGGAGTATGTGTTATTGTAGAGCTATAGGAGTATGATTGTGAGTTAATATGTGTGTGTGTGTGAGTATATGTGTGGGGAAAGATGTATGTATATTGTCAAATTTAAAATGCAAATAAAGTTAAAGTTTTTCTTGAACCCAACGGTAAAATTAGTTTAAGTGCAACAATACTTTTACTTACAATGATGCTACATGTAATGTTAGATACGAGGGCAGGTAAGAAAAGTTAAACAAATCATATTTAAAAAATTCCAAAAATAAAAATAACCAAGGGAATGGGAACAGAAATTATTACTTTGATACTGCTATTTATTAAAAGAATCTAAGCAGAAACTGTTATTAACATATAGAGGACATTACCCCTTTAATTATATCCCTGTTTCATAACCATCATAGACTTAACTGTAGACTATAGTCTGCTATACTAAGGGACAGTAAAGTGGCAATTAACCCCAGTATATATAATTTAATATCTATCTAAGAAAACATTAATATTAAAGAGAAAAAAACTGCATTCTTTTATCCTTAAATAATGTTCTCTTTGTGCATTATAAGTAAGACAGATCAATGACTACTTTCATGGATCTCCAAACAAAAAACTCAGAATTTGTTCAAATATCCAGCAAAACAAATTTTAAACAACCCTCTCTTATTTCTAAGATTCCTACACTCATACAAAAGTGTTTCCATGTTAAATGTTTTCCAAGGAGCATCAAGCAAGAAAAAAAAGGACAATACTCTCTATGTGCTCGTTTAATATTTGTAAAATAAAAAACTTAAAACAAATGTTTTCTTCTTTTACTCGTTACATTTGTAACACATTGAAATGACACTTGAAGACATAAAGAAATATATCTGGACAATCATTTATTATAAAAAAAACAAGAAAACTAGGATTTAAAATTATTTATTATTCTCTCTGAACCAATATAACAACTGTTTATTAAAAATAATTAAATTACACAACAACAACAAAATCTAAATTTAATTAAATGCAGGGTATATTTTATTCGTCTCCAACAAAGTTGACACATTTATATTTCTTTTACAAAGAAAAAGTTCTTATTTTTCTTCTTTTAGCTACTGATGATGATGATGACGAACAAAAGCAATAAAAATGTAGTAAGTTTGTATAGAAAATTTAGATATTATTCTTAGGAGAAAAAAGAAATTGAAATCAAGAAACTAAGGCATTCATACATGTAAGGAAGAAGATACAAAAAAGAAAACTATTTCTAAGAAAAAGAAACAAGTCTTAAAACTAGAGAAGAATTTATTATGAAGGTGAACAAATTTATGAGTTTTAACCCTTTGGTAAAACAGGAATGGGCTGCATTAAATATATTAAAAATAGTTTAAGAAATTGAAATCAAATAATTAGTTAAGATATGGTAAAATATAAATTAAATAGTTATTAAAGAAATACGTATTTTTTAATTTATGATTTAATTATTATCGTCTACTTTGATAGACTCTAGCGATCGTTGTGAAAAAATTATATGCCTTTTTTTAAGCGCTGTACAACCATATTTTGTCTTTTATTAAGCTGTTAAATTTTATGAAAATTGTTTTAATAGTTTTGAAGATTTTTAATTTATTAGAATTTTATTAATATGTGAGCCCACAGCACGTATGATTATTATTAATTTGAGAAAATTTTAGAAAAACAAAGTTAACTTTTTTGGCAAGAAAATATATTATTGTTTGGTTTTATATTTTTTTAAAACAAAATTTAGATTTTGTTTTGGGAAGAATGAAGAAATTTGAACCAAGAAAAAAAATTTAAATTCATACAAGTTTATTATAAGATAAAAAATGCAAGTTTTTTTTTAGGTGAAGCTAGAAATAAATTACTTCGGTAAGAAATTGTAAAACAAAAATTATTCAAATTTTAAAAATTTATAAAAATGCTTTAAACAAAGGTACGCTAAAGCAACTGCTCTATATTACGAAATTTTCTATATTCCCATGGGAGTACCACTTGCAAATTTATAAAAGTGCAGAAAATCCAACACTTTTATTAACAATCTATGAAAAAAAAAGCAAATGTTTGTGAAAACGTTTAACGATTGTAATTAAAACAATTTTAATATTTATGTAAAGTAAATTAATACCTTTCAAACGATTTTATTTTTACAATATTTTTTTTCCTATTTAAAAATGTTATATGTAGGTCCTGGTTTCATTTTACAAAAGACTGCGAAAATTTGTGAAAAATAATATAATCAACATCATGGTGCAAAAACAAAACACTTGCTTTTTTCAATAATTCAGCTCTTTTGCTCTTTCCAAAAATTCTTTAAACTGTAATTATCATCAGTGTTGCCGTTTTGGTTATTTTTAACCAAAATTGGTTATTGTATTTTCCAATGTGGAGATGATGACTGTTTTTCCATTTGGTTATTATTATTTTTTTTTTAAATCAAAATTTTATTTTTATTTTCCAAAAAAAAAAATAAATAAAATAAAAAAAAAAACATAAAAATTCATCACATTTTAAAACTAAAGATTCCTATGACTTCTAATTCCAATTTTAACTTATAATGAAGAAACCAATTTAAATCAATAAAAAATATAAAAATATTTTCTAATATTTAACCAAAAAGTGAAATGAAATAGGAGGTTTTTTGAGAAAGTTCCAAGGACATAACAAACAATCTAAATACTTATAATTACAAAATAAATTACTATCAAAAAGAAATTTATATTCGGTAGAGACCAATTACATAATATCCTAGATTATTTTGTATGAGACAGAGCATTATATGGGTGCTATAGTTAATCTTATTTCAGCCAAGTTTTATTAACATATTAACATTTATGTGAAATTTAAGTACATTTAACTGATTTTCGGGAGAGGACCCTATATAGCAGCTACAAATAATTTTAAAGTGTTATTAAAACTGTGCGGGGCAACATAATTAAATAATAAACATTATTTTAAAAATAACTGCAATTGGATCACAATTTTGTACATAATTTTTTAATAAAATTTAATATAATTGAGATTTCCTAATTCCCTATAAAAATAACTCTTATTTGTATATATTTTTTTGTTACTACTGCTAGACCCATTTGTTTTGTAATTCTAAATTTATTACAATTATTTCTTACAATTGCTTTCGACATCATCAAAAATTCGATCAAGGACCACATTTTGATAAACATTGTTGTTCAGTTAAATTTTAAATACTTTTTTCTCCTAAATACTAATTAAAGGTAATGACTAAAATGCAAAGTAATTAAAACCTGAAGACATATATTAATATTATATTAATTTTTATATAACAACTTTGAATTTTTAAAATTTGGTTATTTTTAAAAAAATTTGATTAGAAATGGCAACACTGATTATCATTGCTTATTATTTTATGTGGTAGTAAAAACATTAAACGCTTATAAATTCAGAAATTATTAAGTGATATTAAAAAAATATAGGACCTGCACATATATATATATATATATATATATATATATATATATATTTAGATTTATATTTTTTTTTATTATTACAATTATGTTCGTTCTACTAATTTTTCAATTTACAAAATTTTTTTCATTTTATTTTATTAGTTTGCGTTTTGTGATTTGGTCGACTTGGCGTTTTTTTTTCGTTTCGTATATTTGGGTGATTTTTTTTTCATTTTGGTGATCCTTTCGTTTTAGCGTTTTTTCTATGCCGACGTTTTTTATTTTGGATTTTTTTTCGGTTTAGCGATTTTTTCGTTCTGGCGTTTTTTTTTTTGACGTTTATTTTCATTTTGGAAATTTCTGTTCCTTCATATTGACGTTTTTTTAATTTATTTCAGTTTGGCTTTTTTTACGTCTACCTGTTTTTTTTTCGATTTATATATTTTGGCGTTTTTTTTTTCGTTTTGACATTATTTTTACGATTTTTTGTTTTTGAGTTTTTTTTTTTTTTGATGATTGTTTTCATTTAGGTATTTTTTTGTTTCGTATATTGCACGATTTCTTTTCATTGTGGCGATTTTTTATTCCTTTTGACAATTATTTTGTTTTAGTGTTTTTCTATATTTTTTTAATTTTTTTCATTTTGGCGTTTTGTATGTTGGCGTTTTTTAGTTTTGATATTTTTTCATTTTGATGACTTACTTTTATTTTGGCAATTTGTTTTTGTTTCGTATGTTGGACGATTTCTTTTTTCATTTTGGTAATTTTTATTCTTTATTTTGGCGATTAATTCCTTTTAGTATTTTTGCCATGTTTACGTTTTTTTTTTATTTTTTTCGTTTTAGTTTTTTGTCATATTGTTGTTGTTTTTTTTTTGGCGTTTAGCCATTTTTTATGTTGGTACTTTTTGGTTTTGTGATTTCTTCGTTTTAGCAATTTTTTCGTTTTGGCGTTTTTTTTTTGTCGATTATTTTCATTTTGGAAATTTTTTTCGTTTCGTACGTTTTCATTTTGGCGTTTTTTCATTTAACTTTTTTTATGTTAGTGACTTTTTTCATTTTGATTTTTTTCGATTTTTTTTTTACTATTTTAGCATTTTTTTCGTGTACTTCTTTTATGTGGTTCTTTATCTTTGGTAATTTTTTCCCAGGTTTGGATTTTTTTTATTTTGGCGATTTCTTTTACTTCATTTTAAAGATTTTTTGTTTTGGCGTTTTTTCCATTTTTTTCGGTTTGGTAATTTTGTATATCTTTTCCGCGTTTTGGTAATTTTTCTTTGTTTTAGAAATTTTTTCGCTGTGTTGACTACTTTTTTCGCTTTTTTGGCAATGTTTTCTTGTTTGTTTTGGCGATTTCTTATCGTTTCGTATATTGTGACGACTTTTTGGCGTTTTCTATCCGTCGTTTTTTCCATTTTGGTGATTTTTTCGTTTGAGAGATTTTTTCATATTGGCTTTGCTTTTGCGATTTTTTCCGTGTAGATGTTTTTTGTGTTGGCAATTTTTTTTTTATCATTTATATTTTTTTATTATTGCGATTTTTTTCATTTCGGCTTTCTTTGTGTTTTACAATACTATTTTTCAGTATAAGGAAATCGAAAAATCGCTTTTATATTGCTTAGAAAAAAAAAAAAAAATAAGGAACATGGAATAACAAGGTACTTCTTTTATTCAAAAGATATAAAAATAACAGTTCCCTTCTGACTTTTGCGTTTAAATTTATAACAGCTACAGTCCCTAATTTTAAATATATATAATATAAGAACAATAAAATTTGAAGCAAGAAATAGAGTAAGTTCTAAAAGTTATAACTATATTAAAATGAGTTATTTTGTTACGATATTGTAACATAAATTAGTTTTCTTTTAAAATTATAAATGAAGTAGTCAACTGTGGTACAATGTAGCAACTGCTATGACTAAAAAATTATCTTATTTTGAAACAGTGGCCTAAAAGCTTAATCATTTATTTATTTGTGTACCAAATTTGTTTAAAATCCGTTCAATAGCTTAGGAGTTTTTGAATTTATTAATATTTATTATAAAAAATACCTGACCACAGTACGTATGATTAATAATAATATGAGGAAATTTTGGAAACATAAATAACTGTTCTTCTATCATAAATTAAATAAATTTCTTTTTATAATTATTAACTTATTTAACAATTTGATCCGCCATTTTTTAGATAAAAATGATTTTATTAATTCTTTTTAAGTATTTCTTTTAACTTTCAAATTTGTTCATCTTACTCTGAACAAAAAATTACTCGCAATCTATGATTCTTATGTGAAATTAACAGTCGCAAGAAATTCAGATCGATTTTTAAATAAATTAGCAGAACTGAACTTCTTTTTTGCCCATTTTTTCCAAAAAAACAAAAAACAAACTCCACATCTTTGGTATAAAATATTATAAAAGCCCCAAATCTCTCCAATAAACCAAAACACACTAAAATATTTACATTATTCTATTTTGATTAAAAAAAAAAATCCAAAAATCCCCATAAACAACAAGAAATAAAACAACAATCAATAAATTATTTTTCATATTGATGAAATTCCTTTCTTGTTTTATTTGCAACAAATTTTTGCTTGTTTAATATAATTTCTATGGTATTCAGTGTCTACAGAGCGCACACAATAACAACAACAAAAATCCACAACAATAATAATAAGAATAACAACAACCATAAAAATAAAACAATTTTGTATTATTTTGCTTTCAACACAATGACAATTTATTAATCATACGCTACGTGGGACTGCTGGTACTGCTACCACCACTACTACTACTACCACTACTACTACTGTTGCTACATTCAACAAAGAAAAATAACTAAAAGAAACACTGGACAAGGGAGACAATATGTATAAATTCATTCATATTATAACCATTATTATCACCATCATCAACACTAGTTTTATCATTATCATACAGTAGCAACAGCAATAGTATCACCATTATCAACAGTTTTAAAGCATATTTCTTCTTCATCATGATCAAAATGCAGAGATGCGTATAAAAATGAAAATTGTAAATGAGTTACGTATTCAATAAATGATTCACTAAATGCGAAACTCAAGGCAACCAGGACAAGATATCAAGTAAGATGCTCTACAATCACGGTGTTTTGCAACAAATATTAAGCGAATTTTCTTTCTTTTTATCATTTTCATTTCTGTTATTATTAAAATATTTTGTTCTTACTGCTACTCTGATTCTTTCTTTTATATTTACAGTCTTATGCAGATTTTTCACTAAGCACAACAACTTCATAATAGCGATGCATTGCAATGCCATGACTGACTGACTTTTAGCAATGAAAATGAAGAAAAAAGAAAAAACGCAATATTCAAAATGAAGAAATTGACAAAAATGCTAAAAGAAAAAAAATATCCTCAAATGCCCAAAGTATTAAAAGAGGAAGTGACAAAACAAATGTTGAAATCACTTTCCATAAACATGGAAATGAAAAGCAAAAAAAAAGAAAAGAAAGGGACTTGTAAATGATAGACTGACAGACAGTCTAACAAATAGTTTGGAAAAAAAAGAGTAAAACGTCTAACGGCCAGTCTGTTAGTGAGACAAAATGATATCAGAGAATATAAATTTCAACTGTTAATGATGATGCCTTTACTAGAAGCACTTTTAGACATTTTTTTGATGTAGAACTTATTTTTATGCTCCAAATATTTACATCGATTTTGGAAAAAAAAAAATAATTGTTAGCTTGAGAATGCCAGCAGCTTGCAGTTACATTGGAGTTATACTCCACTACTCCATTATACTACCCGCTCTTTTATAAAAGAAGATTAAAACCTAAAGAAAAAATACAAAAAATAAAAAAATGAAAAACAATTTTTTTCTGTTATTTAATGTTGAAAAAAGTGATGTCGGTTTATGAAAAACCAACAATAGAAGAAATATAAATGAATGAGAGTTGTCAACAATCAACGGTGACTGTTGTGATGCCCTTTATAATAAAAATGGTTTTGAATGTTAAGGGAAACAATAGGTTAATAAAGGTTTTTATAAAAAAAAAAAATATATATATAAAAATATAAAATAACAATATAAAATAAGGTAGAATCACAAAAGAGAATTAGTTAAAAATGGTTTCATAATTTTCAGTAAAAAGTTATTTCACATTGTAACTTTGTGAAAAAATCCTTGGGAAAGTACAATATTGGATTTCTTTTTTAATTTTTGTTTAAAAACATTTGTAAACATTTAATAAAAAGTTAGGTTAGGTTAGTTGGGTAGCTGCAAATGTAACTATACAGCCCACTTGGGTCCTATTGGTCCCATAGTGTTACTTTAAATGGGTCATGTGATTCTACTTTCATATGTTTGAAAATAGGTTCGAATCGAACCAACCTGATGCACGAATAAAAGCCCTGATTCGCTCAATATCAGTTGCAGAGAGATCAGATTGTCCATGCATATATGGACTACCAAATTCAGCAGCCCTTACATTAGCAAGAGCAGGACAGTGACAGAGAATATATTCGACTGTCTCTTCCTCCTCCTCGTTAAAACAACTTCTACAATGGTCGTTAAAAGGGAGTACTAGTCTCCTAGAGTGTGCACCAGCAATCCAGTGCCCTTTAAGAGTGGCTACAAGTGTTCATAGCTGATGCCTTGGTAATCTCAGAATGAAACTCGACCGTTTCTGATCGTACTGGGGCCATATTTGTCTCGAGATAGAACATGCGGACTCGTTTGTCCATCTTTGTTAAGCTATTCTCGACAAGTACTGCAGTACCATTGATCTGCAAGATGGCAGCGGTATGCCAGCGGTATGGTCCATTTCTTTACTTTGAAGAAGGGAACCAGTTATGGATAATACATTCGCAATAATATTTCCCGGGGTACTTGAATGACCTCTTACCCACACTAATTCTAGGTTTGAATGTCTCGCCATCTCATTTAAAGATGTCTGTCATTCAGGTAACAGCCTGGATGTCGAATAGACACCCAAAAGAGACTTAATCGCGGGTTGACTATAAAAAGGTAACACCAATTAAAAAAATATTGTAAGAAATTTTGAGAAAAAAATTAAACTTTGAAATTCAAAAAAAAAAAATTAATTTGCGAATAAAAATTTGTTGGTCAGTTTTCAAGAACGAATGATAGAAGAAATTCTATCAAAAATGTTTTGAAAATTTTAACATTTTTTTTTATTAAAATTTTTACAAACAAAATTTTTTTAGGCAGAAATTTTTGTCAAAAATGTTTTAAAAAGAGACTTAATCGCGGGTTGACTATAAAAAAGTAACACCAATTAAAAAAATATTGTAAGAAATTTTGAGAAAAAAATTAAACTGAAATTCAAAAAAATAAAAAATAATTCGCGAACAAAAATTTGTTGGTCAGTTTTCATGAACGAATGATAGAAGAAATTCTATCAAAAATGTTTTGAAAATTTTAACAATTTTTTTTTATTAAAATTTTTACAAACATAATTTTTTTAGGCAGAAATTTTTGTCAAAAATGTTTTAAATATTTTTTAAGATTTTTTTTAATATTTTTTTTTTTTTTTTGTAACCATTTTTGTTAACGTCATTTTGGTGAAACAAAAGTCTAGCTAATTTTTTAATAAAAATAATTTTAACGAAATATTTGGCAAAATTATAAAAAGGAAAAAAAATAATAAAAATTTGTGAACTCAACATTTTATAGAAGTTTTCGCGAATAAAAAATTATGAAATGAAAATTTCTTTTTTATTCAGTTTTCGTGATTATAAAAATGAAATAAAAATTTGAGAAAGAAACTCGCGCAATTGTTAAAAATTTTTTCATGAACATTTTTAATAGAAATATTTTGGATATTAACTGAACATTTTTATAACACGAGCGCAAAAACAACTCGTCTAATTGGCATTTAAAACAAAAACAAAATTTCAAAATTTGTTTTTGTTTTAAATGTCAGTTAGATGAGTCGATTTTGCGCTCGTGTTATAAAAACAGGCAGCAATTTTATGATCATTTGCTTGGTGAGCTCGTGAGAAAATTTTTGCTAAAAATATTAATTTGAACCATGTTTTAAAAAATTGCTTTAGAAATAATTTCCGTGAATATTAGTTTTGTGAAAAAAAAAAATCTTTCAGAAAATGTATTGAAAAGAAATTCTTTATGAAATATTTTTTGTTAAAATTTGCACCTTTTTAGTAAAACAAAGCTGGAAATTTTCTTAAAAAAAATCGTGACCTTTTTTAAAAAATTTCCATGTAGTATTTTGAGAAATATATTCTTGGGCAAATTTTTGTGATATGAAAACTTCAATAAAAATATGATGATTTCTTTTTAATTTTCAGAGAAAAATGTAAAAAAAATTCGTGAATTTTTTTTCTGCTTTCACGAACGAATTTTTTTAAGACAATTTTCGTCAACAATATTTTTATAAAAAAAAGTGTTGAAGAAATTTTCCACAAAATTTCTTGTTAAAACTTTTTTTGTCAAACGGTAGAACCGTTTTGGTGAAAATATATACTTAACAATTTTAAAATTTGTTTTAAATATCAAACCAAAATTTTTTGTGCAAATTTACCTTAAAAAACTAATAAATCGTGAACTTTCTGTTTTTTTAATTTTCGTGAGCAAAATTATAGGTAAAAAAGGTCCGAGTAAATATTTTATATTTTAAGGATTTGTTACTGTGAAATTTTTTGTAGAAAAATACACGAAAATAAATTTTAGATGTCTTTGAGAAAAACTTACCAAAATTATAGGTGAAAAAGATCTGAGTAAATATTTTATATTTTAAGAATTTGTTGTTGTGAAAATTTTTGTAAAAAAATAAAAGAATATTACTTTTGGAAAATAAATTTTAGATGAGTCTTTGAGAAAAATTTACTAAAAAATATATTTATGCACAAAATTGTTATATAATTCTTTAGCAAAATATTTTTAGTAAAAATTTTAATAAAAAATTATATTATAAAAACTTTTGTAACTTTTTGCTGTAATTTTTCTGAAAAAAAAAAACACAAATGAAATTGTTGGGGAAAAAAACTTAAAATAAATTTAAAAAAGAAATCTTTCGTGAACAATCTAATTATTCCAAAATATAATTTTGAAAAAAAATTTTAAACAAAATATTTTGCAAAAATATTCTTTAATTTCTTTTTTTAAATTTTAAGAAAATATTTTTTGTTAATGAATTATGAATTAAAATTGAAAAAAAACTTTAAATGGAAATAAAAAGTTCACGAAAAGAAATCTTTGAAAGATTTCGAGAAAGAATTTTTTAATGACATTTTTTAAACACATATTTACACAAACATTTTAGTATAGAAATTTTTTTAAGAAAAAAAAAAAGTTTAAAATTGTCTTTAAAAAAACGAAATAAAACAAATGCTTCATAAACCTAAAATACATTTAAAAAAGTTATGTCAAAAATGTTATGATTTAAGTTAATAATGAAAACTGAAGTTAATAATGAAAAATTGCTGAAATTAATTTTTTTATTTTTATTTTTTCATTAAATTATTTCTGTAAAATATCATTCTTACCTTTAAAATATAAATTACAAACGTTTGCCACAATTTAAGAATCCTGCAAACAAAAGATAAAGAATAATTAAATTTGTGATTTATAAATAAGACAAAATTTTCAATTCAACATATCATTATATTGCAACACAATTATCAACATGTCCACAATCTACAAAAATTATTTCAACATAAAATAAAATCTTAATTACAACACACACTCACACATTTTTCCTTTTCGACCATATCTTCATTAACATTAATCCAATAATTTGTATTATTTTGTGGCATTAAGTGTTGTATATTTATAAGAATATATTTGTTATCTTTCCTTATCTTGCAACACATTATTATTACTTACGATTATGTTTAAGCTAATAATACTTTTCTTTTTTAAACCACTGCATATTTGTTTGTGGCAACAGTTTAAAATGTAATAATAAATTTGTTTTTGCCATAATATTCAAAGTAAACTAATAAATAAACTTAATAATCTTCTTGAGAATGAAACTATTCTTGGTTTTCTTGTTTGTTTTGTTGTTTGCTTATTGTTGTTGCTGTTGTATTTAGTTACTTACAAAGTTGTGTATTTATTTAGTGGAATATTTGAGATGAGACAAGCTTATGATAGATAGACTGCTATTTTGATACTCGTACTTAGTTTGTTATCATAATGCTTCTCTATTTAATAGTAAAAGAACACAGCCAGATACACAGGATCACATACACAGGCATAGACACACATAGAACGACAGACGGACAGTTGGGCAAAGATGATGAATATGATAAGAAGACATAAATATATATAAAAACTAGCAACTAGGAGGAAGGAAATAAGGTAAAATGGTGTGAAATATATTATTAGGAAATTGAAAAAAAAATAGACTTGAGATCAATATTTGAACGTTTTCTCAGAAAAGTCAATTCGATTTAAGATCACAGAACAAATAATAAAAATTTTGTGGAATTATATTTATATTTAAATTTTATTTTTATTAAATTGAATTAAATCAAATTAAATTAAATTAAATCAAATTAAATTTTGTAATTAATACAATTGACTGATCTCCATCCTCTTGTTTATAACAAGAAAATGTGTAGTGCATATGGCAAAAAAATAGAAAAATATTTAAAATAAACAAGTAATACTGATAGTGGACTCAACATCACTATTATATTACACACAGATAAGAACACATACTCTTATAGAAATTCTGCACACAGAGACGTATAGATACAAACCTTTGGAGTAATACGAGTGTAGGCAGAAAATTGCTTTAAATGTATGGGATTTTTTCACATTATTTTATGTTTAGAAATGAATTCCCTTTTAAGAATATGGACTTTCATTAGTAGAAGGAAACCTTCTTAAAAATTTCATTAAACATTTATGTAAAGAAATATTTTCATGAACAAATTCTTGCAAAATTAAAAAATTTCTAAAATTTTCTTTTGCCAAATTCGGATTCTTTTCATATTCTAAAAAGATAAATCGATTTGTTTTTTTTTTTTTCAAATCGTGAATTTTTCAAAACAATTTTTTAATTTTCGCAAATAATATATTTCTTAAACACTTTTAATAAAAAAATGTTTATAGAAATAGTTTCATCACCAAATTGTGGGTAAAATAAAAAAAAAATATCTGAAAATGTATATATATTTTTTTCTTGCTCTAAATAATAAAAACTTATAAGGGAAATACATATCTTACATGATATTTTTTTAACTAAAATATCGAGGTTAAAATTTTCATGAGAAAATTTTTTATAAAAAAATTAAGCGAGAAAACTTGTTAAGAAAAAATTTTAAGTGACAAATTTTGAGAACGAAATAATTACTAATTATGTTTATTATTTCTTTAGTTTTCACAGAAAATAAATGAATATCATTTAGAGAAAATAATATTCGAGAAAATATTATTATTATTTTTTTTTTTAACATCCACAAAAAATTTATTTCTTTTTAAACTCGCCAACAAATTTTTGTCTAAAAACTTTTGATAAAAAAATTTTTGAGAGAAATATTTTTGTCAACAAATTTTTGATAAAATTTTTTGTAAACCAAATGAAAATTTCTATTTTTTTTTTTTTTTTTTTTTGAAAATTCGTGAACATTTGTTAAAATACTTTTAATAAAAATTTTTAAGGGAAATATTGAACATGACTTTTTATTAAAAAATTGTGAAGGTAAATGTTCTTGAACTCTTGTAACGTGGAAATAGTACACTCAATACTACTATTTTCACGTACATATTTCTTAATATATTAATTTATGAAGTTACCACCATTTCTTCCTTTTCTTTACTATTTTATTTAAGTATTTTTAATTCTTTTTCTTTTTCATACTAATATATTGAATATTTTATTAGTAATAGGTAATCACATTGAGCGCCCCTACTGTAAATACTACATACACACCTACACAAATATGTAACAACTGCTTTAGTTGTGCAGTTGATATTGCTTAATGGTCAACAAGCAATATAATTCTCATTTAGTTGATACATGACTAAGTATAAGTAAACAAAGTTTGATCACAGTAGGGGAGATTCAAACAAGACAAGAATCCGCCGCATAACTCTGTGACATTATTGTATATAATTGGAAGAGCCAATTAGATTTTACGAAAGTAGAATATAATCGTATTTTGCAGGCTCAACTTCGGTTGGGTCCTTAAATAAATTTTACACGAGTGACTTCGGTTGCTGCGTACTCACGAGTGGCCTTGTTCGTTCTCACGAGTGGCCTTACGGCTATTCGTTCTCACGAGTGGCCTTCTGGCTGTTCGTTCTCACGAGTGGTCTTGCGGTTGTTCGTTCTTACGAGTGGCTTCTGGCTGTTCGTTCGCTTAGTAGAACATTAACCCGTAGAATTACATTGTAGTAGTAGTTCAGAAGTAGCTAGACATTAGCTTTAAGAGACCATTGTACGTATTGTAGAAAAAGATACAACCTTCGATTCCCGAAGCTGCCACCTGAACCAGAAACCGATTCTGCCAAATACCCGAACTCGATAGACAGCTGAAGTGTTGAACGTACAACGCCGATCTCAATTCTATTACCAAATCAAGAATCTTCGATTCCTGAAGCTGCCACCTGAACCAGAAACCGATCCTGCCGTAAACCCGAACCAGTTTGACAGGCGACAGTGTCGAGGCCGATGCTACTACTAAATCAAGCCTATCATAAGCCGAATAACTGAGCCGAGCCTATTACAAGCCGAATAACCGAGCTGAGCTTTTATAAGAATAACCGAACCGAGCTTATTACAAGCTGAATAACCGAACCTATTATTAACTGAATGACCGAAGTAAACATAATATAAACCGATCAACCGAACCGATATTAATATAAGCCGAAGAATCGAACCGAACCAATTATAAACGAAGCAATCCTAATATAAGCCGAAAAATCGAACTGATCCTAACATAAGCCATAGAATCAACCGATCCTAATATAAGCCGAAGAACCAAAAGAAGCCTTATTGAAGAAAGAACGACTGTAGCCGAATATTATATGGTATCCGCACTGAAGTTATCAAACTTATTCTCTCGTAATCTTTGTATTTGAAATATTTTTGAAGTATTCAATAAAGAAAATATTATTTTGACTTACCCAGAAAGGGTAAATCAAACGTCCTATTACTTTAGGTTTGTGGATCCTGGAGGCGACTAAGTTACCTCAGCCGACGACAAAAACCACGTTATACTCTTTAGCAAAACAAAAATGTTGGTAAAATTTTCATTTAAAAAATTAATTTTTTATAAAACAAATATAGCGAAAAAACTGGTTAAGAAAGATTTTGCTGTAAATAAATTTTGAGAATAAAATAATTACTAAAAATGTTCATTATGTATTTAGCTTTATTGATAACATTTAGAGAAACTAATATTCGAGAAACTATTTTCGTAAAAAATAAATAAATTAGCTAAACTAAAAACAAATTTGTCGCGAATTAAAAAAATAATAATAATAAAATCCTTTAAAAATTTCAAAAAAATTATTAAGATGTTTTCGAACTATTTCGCGAAAAAATTGTTGATAAAATTTTCATTAAAAAAATTATATCATTTTTATAAAAAATAAAAAATAATAAAATTTTTAGAATGAAATAATTTTCTAAAAACATTGATTATTTCTATAACTTCCGCATAAAAAATCAATGACACTTGGAGAAAATAATATTCGAGAAACTATTTTCGTAAAGCAATCCTAATATAAGCTAAACTATTGTTTTATCAAAAAACATTTTACAAAAAATTTGTCAAGTTCGCGAATTAAAAAAAAAATAATAATAAAATCCTTTAAAAAAATTCAAAAATTATTTAGATATTTTCGAACTATTTCGCGAAAAAAAATTGTTGATAAAATTTTCATTATAAAAATTTTATCTTTTTTTTATAAAAAAAAAATAATAAAATTGCAAGAATGAAATAATTTTCTAAAAATATTGATTATTTTTATAGCTTTCGCATAAAAGATCAATGACTCTTGGAGAAAATAATATTCAAGAAAATTTTTTTGCAAAAATTTGTTTAACATTTGCGAACAATTGTTCTCTAAATTCGCAAATAACTTTTTTTAAAAAAATCTTGAATAAAATATTACCATAAACAACTTCTCGGTAAAATATGTAGTAAAATTTAAAAAATTTGGTCAAAAAAACTTTTGTTAAAAAATGTTTGAGCGAAATATTTTATTGAACAAATCCCTGAAAAAATTTGTTGTAAAAAATCTGAAAAAAAATTTATTGTGGAAAATTTTTGCAAATTATTTTTTGTCAATATATTTTTTGAATAAATTCTTATTAAGAATAAATTCTTATTAAAATTTGTTTACGAAAACAAAATTTTGATAAAATAAAATTTGTAAAACCTGAAAAATTTTCGTAAATTATTTTTTGTCAATATACTTTTTGAGCGGAATATTTGAAAAAAAATTCTTATTAAAATTTGTTTGTCAAAAGAAAATTTTGATGGAATAAAATTTGTAAAAATTAAAAAAAAAACAAAAAATATTATTTTTTTATTATTTATTTTTATTACATTCGCATAAAGAAAATAATAATTATAATAATGAAATTAATAACATTTATTATAGTAATATTTGCCAAAAATGTGTTGCGATTTTTTTTCTTAATTTTTGCGACCAATTTTTTATTTTTACTTTCGCGAACAATTTCTTATTCTTACTTTCGCGAACAATTTCTTATTTTTACTTTCGCGAACAATTTCTATTTTTATTTTCACAAAAAAGTTTTTAAAAAATTCTGTTGATCAAATATTTTTGTGAGAGCATTGTTTTGAGAAATATTATCGTGTATATATATATATGTATATATATATATATATATATATATATATATATATATATATATATATATATATATATATATATATATATATATATTTAATTCGTGTAAAAGGTCAGTCACGCTTGTAAATAATATTCGAGAAAATTATTCAAAAATCTTTTTTCATTTTTATTCACAAACAATTTGTTTAAAAACATTTTGAAAAGTAATTTTTGTGGCCGACATTTTGAGGTATATCTTCGTGATTTTTTTTTAACCACAAAAAACCTATATACAATTTATTGATTTTTTTTATTAATATTAGTGCATTTTTTGCGAACAACTTATTTGTCACTTAATAGACAATTTTTTTAAATAATATTTTGAGAAATAATTTTTGTGAAAAAATTCATTGGTAATAATATAAAGTAATTTGGCGTCAAAAACTATGTGTTTTTGGTTAGTAAAGTAATCAATTTTTTTCAGATTTGTTCAATAAAATAGTTCACTCAAATATTTTTTATCAAAAGTTTTTTTGACCAAATTTTTTGAATTTTACTACATATTTTACCGAGAAGTTCTTTATGAAAACATTTTACTCAAGATTTTTTTAACAAAAGTTATTTGCGAATTTAGAGAACAATTGTTCGCAAATATTAAACAAATTTTTGAAAAAATAGTTTCTGGAATATTATTTCATCTAAGTATCATTGATTTTTTATGCGAAAGTTATATATTTAGAAAATTATTTCATTCTTACAATTTTATTATTTTGTTTTCTTTTTTATAAAAAAATTATCATTTTATTTAATGAAAATTTTATCAACAATGAAAATTATGAAAAAGAATATTTTGGATAACATTAATTAATTTCTTATCAGAATTTTCAAGACATGATTTTTGTACAATATTTTCCTGTAAAATTTCCGCAAAAGACCTTTCAGTTTACCCTCGTTTTATAGTACTAAATAACACCAAGTAGTATACTATGACTATAACCAACACTTGTAAATAAAAGCCGACAATAAAATGTGCGCATTTTCCTTGTGCAACAATAATAAAAGCAACATAAAAACAGGCAACATAAAAATACAAAACAAGCACCCAAACGCACACACACATACATATACCTCAAATACAACTATTCACAACTACAAACAAAAACAATAATTTCATCCATACAATCATTCAGCCAGCCATTCAGGCAAACCATCTAACACACACAACAGCATAGAAGAGCTGGCTGCTGGTTGCTTGCTTGATGCTGCAGAAAATTCATTTATTCATTCGTTGTTTCGTCTTCGTACGCAACGGACGTTGTTTTTAAAACCGATTGCTGGTTATAAAACGATTTAGAAAAATAATAATAAAAGCTCGTCTCGTAACAAATATTCGTGTAAATTTTGTCCATGTGTGTGAATGTTTATTAAAAACAGTTACGTGTAATTTTTTTTCCAAGATTGTGTGTGTGGTTCTCAGAATATTGTTATAAAAAGTTACTTAATTCAAAACGGAAGTAATCAAACGTGTAAAATTTCAAAAATAAATAACGGAAGTAAGACAACTAAATTATAAACAAATTTTATATTTAAAATTTCTCGTTATAGAAAAATAAAATATACAACAAAATTAATTACAACAAGAAAATATATAATTTTTTTTCACAAAATTTATAAATTAAAAATTCCAGTGCCGTAGTAGTGTTAGTGTGAACTTTATTACTTTTAAATCGTTGCCATTTGTTATGCTATTCATTATCAATAAAATGTATAAAAAATTGAATAAAAAAAAAAATAAAATAAAAAATATATAATAAAATATTAAACATATTTATAAGCTGCTTATCGCAACGGAAGTGTCTGTTAGATTCATAAAGAAATATTAATAAAATATTTAAAATATAGATAATTAAAATAAGCAAGGAATAATTAAAATTTTAGATAGCAAATAAAACATATTAAAATTAAATTAAAGTTTAATTAAAAATAACAACATCTATTAAAAAGTTTTAGCTGTTTAAAACAAAAGTAAAAAAAATATATATTTAAACTTTTAGTACACTTTCAAATACATGAAAAAAGAAAAAAAAACAACAACAAAAAAGCTGTTAAAATAGTTTTAATATTTATTTTTTTGTAAGATTTGTTGTCATAAATTTTAATTTTTAACTATGTAAAACAAGTGTGTCTTTAACAGAATTTACAGCCGGGAGCAAATATTATGTTTGTTTAAAAAATTAAATAAAAAATTTGGTCACAAAATTTGCAGAAATAAAAAAACAAATTATAAATTTATAAAAAGTACGTTTGTAACTTTAAAGAACCTATAAATAAAATAATAATAAATATTTTTAAATTCCCAGATAATTTCAGAATCAAATTATCGCCATTTAAAATCAAGCTTGCCTTTTTATAAGAACGATAATGAATTTCAAATAAATTTTAAATTTAAATCTCTCCTTATCATTTTCATAAAAAGCAAAAACCCATTTCAAATAGCTTTAATCATGAGAGTACTCCAGAGCTTTATAAGCTTCTTAAATTATATGGGAGGTTGAAAATTGAATATCAAACTAATAGTTATGTTAATAAAATAATAATACTTAAATTAATAAGTAATTTATTTTATTTAAAATATTTTTATTAATAAAACCATCGTGTCCATCTTTGCCAACAAAGTCAACTGTGATATTTTGTTGATCTTCCTTGTTAATATATATATATATATATATATATATATATATATATATATATATATACTAGGTACTCTTACATAGATACTTAAATCAACAACATAAAATATATGTATGACTTACTGCTATATTAGAATGACATTTTTTTTTTGATGAGAGAAAATATATTAAAGGAAATTTAATTACTAATTAAAAGTTTAATTAAATATTAAATCTTTACATCAAAAGAAAAATTTCAATGCCAAATCTATACCAGTTGTAGTATTTTTGATAACTTATATTGCCACCATTTTGACACCGTTTGTTGACAATTTTTCAGCACAAAGAATTAAATACAAAATCTTATTTAATAATTAAACACATACGGATACTATTGACACTTAATTGTGTTATTTTGTGCACGAATGGACGGCAGTTTACCGAGTTTAGTATTAAATTACACGCGAATTAATTTTTGACAAATAATTTGCAAACTATAATATAAAAAATTTTAAATCCGACTCTACTAAAATCAAAACGGCTATAAATCAAGCATTTGTCCAATTTTTATATCTGATTCACAACTTATTATCTTATTTAATGAAAAATTAAAAATTGTTTCCCTCACCCAATATTTAAACGTAAATTTCATAAGTATTTGTCTGTCCGTCTGTCTCTCTATCTGTAAGTGTATTTTCATTTAAATTTTTTTTTCTATTTTCCACGTAATTGTTGTTGACGTAATGCATACACATGTGTAATTTTAACTTAACTGCATTTCATTAAGTTTAATACTTCAAGGAGGAACTTCATAAGATACAATACACAAACACTACAGTTCACATACAAAAGGGAGTAATACATATTCCCCCACACACATACATACACACAATCAATGTAGAACAAACAATAAAGAAAATAATGTTTTATACATTTCTAGAATATGACAAAAGAGCGACTGACTGAATGACTGTATTGTGTATTGAAAATGCTAAGAAGTGTTTGTAGGTAAATAAACATGACAACATTCTATTGCATACAAATTTACAAGAATATTCCACTATAAATACTCTCACATTTAAGAAATATTTTGTGTGAGTGTGGGAATGTACTGAGTGATTTTCGTGAGAGATGTTAAATTCAGTTTTAATTTTCTATAAGACGGAACAGATTGTAGTCGGGACTATAGACAAGATTATAGTAGAGGAAATGGACTAGACTTTAGTCGAGACTATAGAATAACAATAGCCTAGACAATAGTCTAAAGTGAAAAATATGGACTAAAATATAGTCAAGATTATATACTAAACGATAGTGGAAACTATAATCCAGACTATAGTCCAGTCTATAGACTATACTATGGTAATCGAGACTATAAATTTAACTATAGTCCAGACTATATTCAAGACTATAGACTAGACTATAATCGGGACTATATTCGAGACTGCAGATTAAATTATACTTCCAACTATAGTCCCGATTATAGTCGAAACTATAGACTAGATTATAGTGTAAAGCCGAGACTATGGACTAAACTATAGTTCAGAATTAGTCACAACTACAGCCCAGGCTATAGTATATAGCCGAGACTATGGTCTAGACTATAGTTCACACTATAGCCGAAGCTATGTACTAAACTATAGTTCAGACTATAGTCGAGACTATAGACTAAACTATAGTTCATTCTATAATCGAAACTACAGACTATATTCGAAACTATAAACTAAACTATAATCCAGTCTATAGTTGAGACTATAGACTAAACTATAGTCAAGACTATAGACTAAACTATAGTCGAGACTATAGACTAAACTATAGTCGAGACTATAGACAAAACTATAGTCGAGACTATAAACTAAACAATAGTCGAGACTATAGACTAAACTTTAGTCCAGACTATAGTCGAGAATATAGATTAAACCAAAGTCCAGACTATAGTAGAAACAATAGACTAAACTGTAGTCTATACTACAGTCGAGACTAAACTATAGTCGAAATTATAATTCAGACTATAGTTCAGTCTATACATTAAACAATAGTCGAGCCTATAGACTAAACTATAGTCGAGACTAAAGAATAAACTATAGTTGAGACTATAAACCTTGTAAAGTTCGACTGTTGTGATGTAATTTTATAAAACTTTTTTATAAATAATTGTCCTTTCTGCTTATTTTATTTAAGATAAGTATTCCACATATTTCTTAATTAGTGAATATTGGAGTTTATTGGATTGGTTTTACAATTTAGTCTTAATTAAATTTGTTTTATTTATTGTTTTGAACAACAACAATTTTCCTTACTATTGTCATTGCGTTTTCCATTATTAAGATCAATATTATAATTAGTACCCTTGCTGATTATCCGCAGTGTTGTCATTCAATTACATATTACTGGTTTTAATCCTAGATAAAAAGTTATAAAGCTAAGTTCGATGGAATTATAAAAGACTTTTTTCGCTACAAGGAAAAATAAATAAATACGGTGAACTTTCTTCTAAATTCATAAATTTAGAGAGTTTTGCTGGCTCCCTGTGATCAAAACGAAAAAGAATTGCTAAATTATCATCAACACCCCCTTGTGTTCTTAAAAATATATGGGTTATTACTCCTAATGAATCTATCCCCTTACCAACCGCAAATCCAAGTAGTAGTCATGCTCCTGTTGTAATTCGTAATTCAAATAATTACATTCCGCCTCATCATGCTTCAAATACTTTCAATTATAATGTAATTCCGTCAGAGCTGACTTCAGTTACTCCTACGTTATATAATTCGAGAAACCTGCTCATTATTCCAAATCCTTTTACTAGTAAGCCTCCAGAACTTATTTTACTAACTCTCTCACCTTCGAACATACCACTCATAAATCCGTTTACAACAGTAACTCCAATGACATTAAGAATTACAGCTCCAAGGAAAGCCATATTTTCTAGCCATTTTTCAGTATATAAAACAATAAATGATGTTGAATTCTATACTAAAACGAACTTTGGCATAATAATTATTAATTGTCTTGCTAATCTACGATTTTGGACAAAAAATACAATTGTTCGACAATTTGTTTATCGTGATAATAATGTAGTTCTTAAAAGGGATTCTGATCCAAATCCATAAAAATTAATACAATTAAATAATCCGTTGAATATTAATATTTGTCCAAAAAATGATTACAACTCTTCAGCTATCTGCAATGCATACCAAAATTTTAAAGTCATGAACACAAAGTTAAAATCCATTTATTTAGAGAGTTTTGATATTGAGCATAATATCATTGTACTTGCTGAAATATAACTCCGAAATAAATATGATAAAGAAATTCATAATTCTGAAATAATGTGCAGTAAATTTCAAATTTATAGGCGCAATAGAGTGAATAAAGAAAGTGGGGGAGTTTTGATTTCTGTCTCAATTCTTTTTCTGAACTATGATCAAAATATTGAATTTATCGCCATATGTGTTAAAGCCAAATTTATAACAATGTGCATAACTTGCTCTTATATTCCTCCTGCGATCAACATTCAAATTTATGAACAACATGCAAACGCGATAAAATCTATAGCTAAATAATCCAAACCTGGTGAGTCCATCAGTTTTCTTGGTGACTTTAATATTCCAAACGCAGAATGGTAAGAAAATGTTGATTCATGCTTTTTAAGCCCATCAATAGCATCGGAAATTTCTATTGAATTACTGGATGCTATTGTAGATTTAGGACTCTTTCTGTTCAAACTATGTTTGAACACACAAATTATATTTAATAATTAAGAAATTTTATTATTTATAATAAATACTTAATATAAGTACAGCTTTCCATTCCTGTAAATGACATATTTTACTCGCTTTGTTAACTTTTCTATTAAGTACCGAAGTTTGTTAAATTTGAATTCCAATAAAAGCTAACACTTGCTATTCTACATTCAACAACGATAAGTCGTGCTCATTGCTATAACTTCAAATTATTGAATTGTGAAAATAGTCATTAGGAATAAAATTTATATTGAAACTTAACTTTAAATTTGATTCTTACCGGTTTAATTTCCTTCGAATTTACCCTGCAAGTAGGTAAGAAACTGTAACGACATCTTTTGACTAGGAGCTGCGGTGAACTCGCAGTTGCCAGGGTTCACTACGGGGTAAACCAATCATGCGTTAGCACTATATGCTAATATAGTTTATCCCGAGCCAAAACAGGATGGTTCACGCCTTGGGTCGTTAGAGATTATTATACACTGAATCCCGAGTCGATTCGGGCAATATCTCAAATTGTCTAGCAATCCGGCTCCCAATGACGATAAATATCCAATGTATCCTCAGATACTCCAGAATATTACCACCAAAGTTTTATATAAAAGTGGGTAACACCTCAAATTCATAAAACCAATTACGTCTTACCTCTTGGCCGGTTACTGGCTGACGCCCTTTTTACGTGTGATTTCACTCCTTTAACAGTGTCGATCATCCACACATATATACTAAAGTAAAGTTTAGTTCTATTACAAAAAATATCAAGTACAATTAATTTCAACTTAAACATACTTCATAAGCAACACAAATATAATATATAATCCCACAATCCCTAAATGAAAGAAAGTATAATAACCCTATTTCTTTCTTTTCCTTATTTGACTCAATGATTATAATTACTTGAGAGTAATTATAATCAACATCTCAATTATAAATTGGCTCAATTAATCTAATTCATTCCATACCCCGCAGCCAAATTAAAAACAGAAATTTACACTTTCAAATAAATAAATTTCAAAGTAAACAAGGTTGGCAAATTACTTGATCTTGTATTTGTTGATGAACCTGAAGAATTTAATATTCTTCACATTATTCCATTATTAACACCTGAAAATGCTTATCACTCCACTCTTGATATAAGCAAATACATCGGAACAAAACTATCATTACAATCTAATGTAAATGATGAGATGGTTTTTGATTTTAGCAAAGCTGATTACTCCAAATTAAATCACCTAATTTGTTCTGAAAATTGGTTTGAATATATTCCTTACAATAAAGTATGCCCTCTATGATGGCTTATTTAAATTTTTGAAGAAATCAATTCCAACCACGAGAAAAAGAATTGCACATGGACCGCCTTGGAATACAAAGCAGCTCAATAGATTGAAAAAATTTAAAAGCAAACATTATAGAATATACAAAAAATCCGTTTTATCTATTAATTATATGAGATACTCCATATCAAGATCAGTTTACAATTAAGAAATATACAATGTTACAATAATTACCTTTTTAAGGTGAAAGGGAACTTTAAGAATAATCCAAAATACTTTTACCAGTTTGTAAATTTGAAGTCTCTGAATATCCATCCATGATGAAATTTGGAGATAAAGAATCCTCAAACGATGCAGATATTAGGGATATATTTGCTGCTTTCTTCTCATCCGCTTATTCGGATAAAGAATTACATTAACTTTCCAATTATCCACATACAATTCCTGATGTGACCCTAATAAATTGTCCAACATTAGATAAATCGATGGTACTGTCAGCAGTACATAATCTAAAATATTCTGATAAATTTGGACCTGATGGTGTTTCAAGCTGTGTTCTTATAAATGTTTACATTCTCTTATATCTCCAATAACCTACTTATTCAACATATCAATATTTATTGATTATTATCCTGAAGTTTGGAGGAAATCTTATATTATGCCTTTGTTTAAATCCGGAAGCAGGTCCAACATTTCCAATTATAGAGGTATTGCTAAATTAAGTGTTATTCCAAAACTCTTCGAAAAGATAGTAATTGAAATCCTTTCGCATCAAATGTTTTGTTATCTTTTTCCATTCCAGCAGAAAAAGATGTTCCACTACTACTAACCTTTTGTAGTTCACATTGCATTTAATTTCGGTTTAGAGACAGACGCAATATATACAGCTTTCTGTAAAGCTTTCAATAAAGTAAATCACGATCTTCTATTGTTCAAATTGGATAAACTAGGATTTTCTCCTGTTTTCCTCAAATCGAATTCTACATATCTTAAAAATAGCTACTAGTGTATATTATTTCGAGAATATACATCGAAAACCATTCCTGTTTTATCCAGTGCTCTGCAAGGTGGTCATCTTGGCCCCTTATCATTACTAATATTTATAAATGGTTTACCAGCTTGCATTAAGAATTCTAGAATATTAATGTATGCTGATAATGTAAAGCTTTTCCAAAGCTTTTATTATTCCTATCAATATTCCTTACTCCAATTAGATTTTGACAATCTTTATGATTGGTGTATAATGAATCTAATGGATCTGAATTTAAGAAATTGTAAACACATAATGTTCTACAGAAGAAGTCCAGTACTCTGTAGATACACAATAAATGAGTATTAACTTGATCTAGTTGAAGAATTTCTTGATCTGGATGTGCTGCTGGATTTAAGCTATCCTATAATTCCAACGTTTCACAAATAATTAATAAGGCAAAAGGAGTTCTAGGTTTCCTCTAGCTCTAGGGAAGAGAATTTAATGATCCTTAAATTTTTAAGCAATTATTCACGGCTCCCATAATACCAATCCTGGAATATGCCTTCGTGGTATTTTCTATTTAAAGAAAATTTAATTGGTCCAGAAACAATTTCTCTTATTTTGCCTTCGTAATTTTCCATGGAATCCTAGTATTAACTTACCATTATATGAAAGTCGATTACAGCTTATTGATCTCCCTACTCTTGAAAGTAAGAGAAAATATATGAATACTTCATTTGTAATTAATTTAGTAAACTGTTCTGTTAATTCCGAGTTTCTGCTTCGTAAGATCGAATTCCTAAATCGTTCAACTAGAAATTATACTCCTTTAAAAATCAAATATTTTGGAACCAATTACGCCAACTTTGATTCCATGAAACGTATATGAAATCAATTCAACAGTTTTTATCCATATATTGATTTCGCTGTAAATCAAATCTGCATTAAGAGGAATATTTTAAACTTAGTTAAATAATAACACTTTATTATTGAATGATTATGAAAAACATTTTATTGTAAGCAGCTTTAAGAATAATATGATGCTACGAGTAGCCTGTAAGAAGTTGTAATTGCATTGACTATTAAATAAATAAACTAAACTAAACGAGACTATATATTAAACTATAGAAGAGAATATAGATTAACTAAAGTCCAGACTATAGTCGACGTTATAATCCAGACCATAGCCCAGTCTATTGATTGAGCTGTAATCGAGACTAAAGAATAAACTATAGTTGATATTATAAACTAAATTATAGTTGTGACTACAGGCTAAACTATAGTCCAGACTACATATAATAGAGAATATAGGCTTAATTAAAGCTATAGCTGAAACTATAGACTAAACTATAGTCCAGACTATAGTCGATTCTATAGACTAAACTATCATTCGTCTAGTCGATAGTATAGACTAAACTACAGTCCAGACTATAGAGACTAAACTACAATAGAGACTGTAGACTAAGTATTAGTTCGTACTATAGACCGGATTACAGTCAAGACTATAGACTAGACTATAGTGTAAAGTGGAAACTATAGACTAAACTGTAGTCTAGATTATAATTGCAACTGCAGACTAGGCATAGTGTATAGCCAAGACTATGGTCTAAACTATAGTCCAAACTATTGACGAGACTATGGACTAAAATATAGTCCAAACTAAAGTCGCAACTACAGACTACTGTATAGTCAATACTATAGAGCAACTTATAGTTCAAAATATACGTAGTAGATAGAAGAGACTAAACTACAGTCTAAACTGCAGTCAAGGCTATAGACTAAACCATAATCTTATATTCGAGACTATAGACTATAGACTAAACTATAGTCGAGACTATAGACTAAACTATAATAGAGACTATAGACTAAATATACACGAGACTGTAGACTAAACTATAAACAAGACTATGTAGACTAAACTATAAACAAGACTATAACTATAAACGAGACTATAGACTAAACTATAGTTGAGTCTATAGACTAAACTATAGTCGAGTCAATAGACAGGTCAGGCTATAAACGAGAATATAGACTAAACTAAATTCCAATCTATAGTCGAAACTATAGACTTAACTGTAGTCCACATTATCGTCAAGACTGTAGACTAAACTATAGTCGAAACTATAATCCAGACTATAGTCGAGTCTATAGTCGAAACTATAATCTAGGCTATAGTCAAGTCTATAGACTAAACTAGATTCGAGACCATAGACCAGATTATTGTCGAGAGTATAGTTATGATTATAGTTGAGACTATGTAATGGACTATAGTCGAGACTTTGGAACAGATTCTAGCCGGGATTATACGGATAACTGTAGTTGAGACTATAGCTTAAACTATAATACAAACTATGACTAGACTTTAACTCAAGCTATTGTGAAAACTATGGTCCAACTTCTTAACTGGGATTTAGTCCTAACTAACATATCCTTTTCAAGTACCCAGTAATTGTATGCAACAAATGCACACGATACAATTGGCGTCTTAAATAAACAACTTTATATTCATCACATACACAGACACAAGCACACGCACAGACCCAGCAAACGCAGAATCATAATATTTCAAACATTTGAAAATTTATGTATTTTTTCTCTGATATCAAAGGTTAGTTCAAACTTTACTTCAAATCTACAACAAAATTTTAGGAAAAATTCCCTGTTTTGTTGAGAATGCTTTTATTCTCAAATTATTATCAAATTATCCTCAAACGTTTACATTTAAGAAAAAGTTTGATTTCAAATCACTCTCAAATTTTAAATCGAACCTTTAGTTTGCTGGGGAAAGACATCCACATCCACAATTATCTTTTATATTCGAGAGTTTTAATACAATATCCATTGTTGTGATAGTGTGTTATCCTTATTGCATATTCGTGTATAAGGTTTCTTTTCATTTTTGTTTTTTTTTTTTTTTTTTTTTTTTTTTTTTTGTATGAATGAATGAATGTACTTGTATGGATATTTTTGTGTATTTATATGTTGTGTGTGTTTGTGTTGTTGTGTTACGTGTAGTGTTGACATATTGCATATTGTGATAAATGTAAGAATACGCGTTTATATTTGTCTGAATGTTTGGTTGAATGAAGGTTTGTAAAATCTTCATGTTGTCTTTGTTTGTTTTACATAAATTCGCATGTAGTGTTTCTGTTTTTTTTTTTTTTTTTTTTTGCAAAACCCCTCCCTTTAACACACATGCACATAGCCATCAAAGTGATGCAACATAAAAGCCATCATCGTCGTTACATATAAAAAAAATGCAAAGAATATGTAGAGGCATCTTAAATAAAACAATGAGAAAATATGTAAAGTCATGGCAGTGACGACTTTGTGGCACTTAAAAATAACTTAAAAATATTTAGATCATCGCTGGATATTTGTGCAGTAATTTTTTACGATACTTCCTTTGGACCTTTTATGAATAAATAAACGAATAGTCTCATTAAAGTTATTTAATTCGAAATATTTGCAAATTTCTGAATATTTTTTGGGTATTTAACTCTGTGTAAGTTATTTGAAGAGACATTGTTTTATACATATATCTTTTTGAGTCACAAACCTTTTGATCAAATCTATATACTCTCCATTTCTTGGCGGTAGTGGTTATAAAAAAAAGCAACATGACATTAACACAAATGTTGACATCGTGTTAATGCCATACATTCATACAAACGATACAACATTATACAACAACTAAAATTATATTCTTTTTTAAAATAATACAAAAACATTATGGCATACACACACACACACGCACACATACACTTATGCAAAAATATAAATTTATACGTGTAGATTAAAGTACAGCTATACAACACCTACACCCATTTGTTGTATTCACAGTACATGTCACTAGGCTTACTTTATTCCTTGCAACATTTTGGTATAAATTGCAACACAAAGGCATAGTGACACAGATCAACATTCATGTTTAAAACGCGAAAAGTGTTATAAAAATGAGTTGATATCTATGTGTAATATCCCTGCCAACATTTTTTTTAATCGAAATTTGATCTAAGGAGTTATTTTATGATAACATTATCTTATAGAAGAAGCGTCATCATTCAGGAAGAAATGTGCCACAGTTCTAACACTTTTTAGATGACATTATTTAGTGCATTCTTTGGGTGTCGAAATACTATCACTTAGAAGGGTAAAAAATTATATCAAGGAAGTATAGAAATGTAATAGCTTTTGTATATACAAAAGCATGTTTTAAATGCAGTTGGAATATTTCTAATAAATATTTTTAATTATAATTGAAATAAATGCTTATCTTATATTTAAACACAGTGTAATAACTCACTATAACTATAAATTAAATATGAAATATTTAAAAATCAAAAATCATTCATTAAAAATTAAGAATTTTTTTATTCAACACTATAAGCAACAAAAGTGATCACTTTAAGAGTTATATATTTACTAAGCGAAATTATGTCGTGCTTGTTTTTTCCTTTTTTTTTGCTCTAAAATGTAAACAGTTAGATCAAAATTCGATACTAATATTTATATAGGGTGCCCCGATGGCCTAGTTGATAGTGAGGTAGTCTGTCAGTCTGGGGGTTGTGGGTTCGATTCCCACCAGAGCAATAGTCTTCGTTACTTCGCTCGGTTAGAACTACAATGTAATTTGTAATTGTATATATATATATATATATATATATATATATCTATATATTTATTTATATTTATTTATTTACTTGTTTATTTATTTATTTATTCATTTATTTATATACTAGCTAACCCGGCAAACGTTGTTTTGCCATATAACTTATTTCTAGTGAATATTTTGGTTTTTAATTAAAAAATAACGAATGTATTTTAAGTGCGTGGGAATGGGTGCACGTGCTTTTACACTCTCTGCTTTATTTTACGCCCTAAATGTTAAAATTTATGGCCTTTAGTTCCTTCAAGGCTTGAAACTATCATCGGATAATTAATTAAGTAGACATGGGTAGGGGGAGCTTTTAACCGTTTTGCCCTATTTTACGCCCTAATTGTTGGAATTGTTGGAAAGAAAACCGGTTGATTAGTTAAGAAGATATAGGGAGATGGACCTTTTACCCCTCTTGCCCTATTTACCATCGTAAATAATAAAAACTACAGGCTATAAGTTCTTCCAAATGTTACACTATTTGACTGCCAAATTTCAAGAAAATCGATTTATTAGTTAAGAAGATAAAGGGAGTGGGAGCTTCTATCTCTTGTGGCCTACTTTACGTCCTCTAGCGATATGAAATATACTTTACAACCTATTCTCATACCTAGCAAATGCACATACAAAATGTCATATAAATCGTTCAAGCCGTTTCGGAGGAGTTCAAGTACAAACACCGTAAAACGAGAATTATATATATATATATATATATTTATAAATTTTTATTTATATTTTCTACTTTTGAATATCCAAGAGTATCAAAAAATACACTTTTTAAAGGATGTATAAAAAAAACTCTCTTCCAAATGCTGGTAGGGATAGTTATATCAGTATGTTTGTTTTAATGTTAATAACCTAAATAAAGGAGATTTACATTTACACACACTCACACACACCAAAACACTTACTCATGTTTATTTGTTTAAGCATATTTAGAAGATATTAAAACTAACACATACATTTACAGCTGTTTTTGTAATTGCAAGGGAATTTCGTTGACTTTAGGCTTCAAGGAGATTAAATACTCTAGCTCTTTGTTTATGTGCCTGTGTGTGTAACTAAGTGTGTAAATGTGCAGAAATTTCACTAAAGAATTTTAAACAGTTATATACATTTACACAAATACAAAGATAAACACTCTTACAAATTTGTAAGTTTTACAATTTGCATCATTTGATTTTATTCACACACATACAAAAGCTTTTTTCTTACTTTTTGAGCCATTTTTAATAGAGTTACACCAAAAAAAGAATAGTAATTCATATAATTAATCTTAGACGAAGATTAAATAGAATTTTACTTGCTATTTGATTAAATCTTTGGAAAAGAAAAACTCTCTACCAACAAGCAGTTAAAAGTATAAAAAGATAGAGGAAAGTGGGGTATTATGGCACATGGGATAATGAGGAAAATTTTACTTTTTTCGCGTATTTTTAATTTCTTTCAAAGAAGACTATTGGTATATGTTATCCAAGAAACCTATTAATTTTATTGCTCTTTGCGAGCAAGCAAATAAAATATATTAAAAAATTTTTTTAAGTGCTAATATTTCTGAGGAGGATATCTAAACCAATCGCATTTGTAAATCGGTGAAAACAAAATTAAATGTATATTTACTTTATTTCAATTGCAAATAGATTTTGTTTCAAAACGTAACGCTTTTAAATCTCTAGTTAATAAAAAATTAAAGAAGTGGGATTAAACAAGTTTGCAATCGTAAATTGCCTTGTTGTCTCTGTTTGGCAGTATCACAGCAGAGTTTGTGTACTATAATTAGACACCAGCAGAATGGAATACGTATTTTCTTTGTCACTATACAATTCATCAGCATTCGTGGTGTCTTATCCATTTTGGTTTCGTTGAAACCTAAACATAGCGCCCGCCTTACACTGGATGCAATTTTGAGAGATTCAGTTAGCAGCACCAGGCGTTTTTTTTTTTTTTTTTTTTGGCAAATAAAAGAGAACTTGAACTTGGCGTCGTAAACGCTGTTATAGTTGTGGTTACAGTAATGTCGTAAGCCGACATCTAGTTCGAAGGACCATAAACAAGTTTGCAATCGTAAATTACCTTGTTGTCTCTGTTTGGTAGTATCAAAGTAGAGTTTGTGTACTATAATTAGACATCAGCAGAATGGAATACGTATTTTCTGTGCCGCTATACACTTCATCAGCATTCGTGGTGTCTTATCCATTTTGGTTTCAACGAAACCAAGTTTGCTAAAAATATAATAAATAATTGTATTTCTTATTGTTTTTAATCCAATGATTTGAACATACATGCGGAATTTCAAAGATTTTCAAAACCCTTTGATACCGATTTAAGTGTCTTGTATTTCTAAATTTTGTTTAAAAATAGGAAAAATGTTGAGGCAATTTGTTAGACCTTACAAAATAACTAAGAAATACAACATTTTAGATCATTTAACTAAAATTTCAAGGAAAAAAAGCCATTTAAACCTAAAAAAGTTTAAAAAATTAAGTTGAAATTTTCGAGGATTGTTCGATTTCTTTCAGTTTTCCACTAATAATGTACGTCTTTTAGACTCAAACTATTAACCAGTCGAAAGATAACACTTTAGAAAGTCATATATTGTATAGCGTTTTACTATTTGGTGAAAAATTATGCGGTAATAAAAAGTAAAACCAAAAATTGTAAATTTTTTAAATTTTGCAGTTTTCTGGAAAGAAAATTTTAAAGACGGAGTGATTCTGTAAAATTTGAGATGTATCTCGTTGATGTCAGGAAACCAGGCATGGGATATCATGATCACAAACTTCCATGTAATTGGCGTAAAATAAAATTGCCCAAAATGTCGCATAAACAAATTCTTTCAATTAATGACGCTTCCCAGTCAAAGTGAAGTTAACAAAATTTTAAATGCGAAAATTATATGCACTTTTTAAAATTTTCACCAAATTTAAAAATTTTGTTGCGCATTTTTATAATATAAAATATGATTTTGGTTTGACAAAAAATAATTGTAAAAAATCACCTTAATGGTAAAAAATTATAATATGCACAGAAAAAATTTATAACACAAACATTTTTAATAATTTTTTTTTTTCAAATTTGAATTTTATAAAAATTATTACACTGCCTGCCACTTGAATAAGAAATCACATTTTTTAACTTTAATTAAGTATATCTCCTAAACTAAAGTTCAGAAAAAAATAATTTGTTTGCGCAACCAAATTTCAAAGTGTTGGCTTTAGTTTCCTGAAGAAATAAAAATTATACATATTTTTATTATACTAAAATTATGCATTTATTTAAAGATATGTATTTCTGTGGTACCTTTTTCGTGTGTTACTTGAATAAGGAATATTTTAAAACTAAGCAAACTGTAATTTATTTTTAAATTTTAGGTTATAAAAATGAAAGTTATTATCTTCTAGCATTCAATTGGTAATGAGTACTGCCACCATTTTTAGAAATAACCTCAAAAATGCGATTTCGCATCGACTTGTATAATGACTCTAAGTAATTTAGCGAAATTGAAATCCATGCTTCCGTTATTTCATCCTTTAAGGATTCTATCGTCTCAAATTGTTTTCCTCCTTCATAAACTTTTCTTGCAAGCCAACTCCAGACATTTTCTATTGGATTCAGGTCTGTTGAATATGGGGGCCAATGCAAAAGTTGAACACCTTGTTCATTTGTTCATTAATCCATTGTTTTACTGCTCTGGTGGTATGAATCGGAACGTTGTCGTATTGGTATGTCCAAGGTATGGGTCCAAAGAAATCATTAAATTTTGAAATTGCTTCCTCCAGAATATTTTTGTAAGTCGTTGCAGTAATTTTGTTAGAAAAAAAAAAACAATTCTATGGTACCATAATACGTAATGGCACCCCATACCATTATTCCGCCCTCTCGGCTGTGTCTGCGGCTCATCGGAAAATACAACTTTAAACCATTTGTCGGACCATGTCATTGTATTTCTGGTAAACTGTAGACGTTGTGATTTACGTTTTTCATTAGGTGGTGTTTTTTTTTTGCAGTTTTCATCGGACTATGTATGGGCACTACTTTAAAATATGGTGCACTGTTCTTAGACTGGAATAAACTCCACTTTTTTCATGTATTTTTGATACCGACATGGCAGAATTTGATGCAGTTCTAAGAATTTTTTGTCGTTCTTTTGGAGTTGTTGCCATTTTCTTTCATGTTTTTTCCATATATTTCCTTATTCAATTGGCAGGCAGTGTATTACTGTAAGATATTTCAATAAGACTTATAATTTTGCAATAAATAATAAAAAGACATTTTAATTTATTTATTTTATTTTATTATTTTATTTCATTTTTTTATTTTTTTATTATTATTTTTTTTTTTTTTTTTGTGAAAGATTTAGTTAATTATTTATTTATTTATATCAATTAATATTTTACTTAATATTATGCAAAATTTTAACAATAAATATAATTCGTTGAATTACATTTACAGAAAAATCTATTAATATTATCATTGTGATGACTGGAGCAAAATAAAACAATATTTTAATTCATATAAGCAATTTCGTAATTGAAATTCATTTTTATTTCTTTCTGTGTGAAAAAAAATCAAGAAACATCATTTATATCAGCTACAGCGGTATTCTTCTCCAAACACATTTCTCTTGCTGACAAACATCGCGAAGCTTAAACGATATTATTATTAATATCAAATGAAAGCATTTTATTTGCTTAATACTAAAATTCAGTTGGCGACATAATATTTCAAGACATAATCGGCTCTACATATTTTTCATTATAGTTAAAATTTAAAAAAAATTAAAACTATTTTCCATATAAAACTTATCACTAAATAAAATAAATGTTTGAAATTTTGTGCAAATTCATTAAAAAAAAACTAAAATCTCGCATTTTCTATGGACTATTAGTAGTGAAGTTTAAACGACTATATTTTTCAGAAAAATATTCTAAAATATCTTCGTTATTATCCATAACTTTTAGACATTTTTAACCAATAAAATTTTTTTGCTATTTACATAATTGTGTAAAAAATAATATAATTTTTTTCTTTTCAGTGTACTAAAAGCACTTTAGCTATTTCATGGAATCGCAATGTTTTGGTTCTCATAAAGTAAAACCTCTATTTTTAAGTCTTGCTTTTAATGTTTTAGCTTTAAAGCTCCACAATTTTTTGCGCGCATTGAAAAAAATGATTAATTCGAATATTTAGTGTTAATTAAATATTTTTGCTACGTCCCACTTTACCCCAACATTTCCCATTTTACCAAAAATAGTTGATTAAAAAAAAAAAAAAAAAAAAAAAACGCTGAATAATAATACCAAGACAAATTAATCTTATTTTTATGCAAAACGTTAGACAGTAATCCATTCTATATAACAGCACCATTACGGTTCAAACGATTATTGGTTAGTATTTTATTGAAGTTAAATTCAAGCATGCTCTACTTTACCCCATTCTCCACCACATATTTTAAGGAATGAATGCTTTTTATTTGAATTTAATCTTAAATTTATTTTAAGTTTTTGTTTTATTCATATATTCGAGTCATTGTGATTCATGGCTAAAAAACATGTTAGTTGTTTGAATGAGAATAAATTTTAAATGAATTTCAAAAGGCGGATTAAATTTATAGTGATTGATTAAAATGGGGGAAGTTATTTTTAATGTTGTTGGTGTTGGCAAGAAAAATGAAAAAACAGCATATTTTAAGGTGGCTTTAAAATAGTATAAAATAAAAATAGAACATATTAAAATGAGGCTTATTTGGTATTTGATTAAAATAAAAATTTAACAATAAATATATGAAGGTTACAGTGGAGAACATAACAATCCAAAACTTTTAATAAAATTTTCAATACTTCTTAAAAAAAAAAAAAAATCATAAAAAATATCGATTAATTAAAATTTCTGTTTTTTTTTATTATTTTATATTTTATATTTTTCTTTAGTTTTTTTATTATTAAATTTGTACAGAAAATTATCAATTAATATTTTCATATAGAAAATTATTGATAAAGAATATTCTTTAAATTACCTATGAAGACTTATCTCTAGAAAATTTTCAATAACAAATTTCTTATTGAAAATTATCGCTAATAGATTTCTAGAGAAAATTATCGCTAATAGATTTCTAGAGAAAATTATCGCCAATAGATTTCTAGAGGAAATTATCGATTAAAAATTTTCTATAGAAAATTGTTCGATTAAAAATTTTCTATAGAAAATTGTTCGATTAAAAATTTTCTATAGAAAATTGTTCGATTAAAAATTGTCTATAGAAAATTGTTCGATTAAAAATTGTCTATAGAAAATTGTTCGATTAAAAATTGTCTATAGAAAATTGTTCGATTAAAAATTTTCTATAGAAAATTGTTCGATTAAAAATTTTCTATAGAAAATTGTTCGATTAAAAATTTTCTATAGAAAATTGTTCGATTAAAAATTGTCTATAGAAAATTGTTCGATTAAAAATTTTCTATAGAAAATTGTACGATTAAAAATTGTCTATAGAAAATTGTTCGATTAAAAATTGTCTATAGAAAATTGTTCGATTAAAAATTTTCTATAGAAAATTGTTCGATTAAAAATTTTCTATAGAAAATTGTTCGATTAAAAATTGTCTATAGAAAATTGTTCGATTAAAAATTGTCTATAGAAAATTGTTCGATTAAAAATTGTCTATAGAAAATTGTGCGATTAAAAATTGTCTATAGAAAATTGTTCGATTAAAAATTGTCTATAGAAAATTGTTCGATTAAAAATTGTCTATAGAAAATTGTTCGATTAAAAATTGTCTATAGAAAATTGTTCGATTAAAAATTGTCTATAGAAAATTGTTCGATTAAAAATTGTGTATAGAAAATTGTTCGATTAAAAATTTTCTATAGAAAATTGTTCGATTAAAAATTTTCTATAGAAAATTGTTCGATTAAAAATTTTCTATAGAAAATTGTTCGATTAAAAATTTTCTATAGAAAATTGTTCGATTAAAAAATGTCTATAGAAAATTGTTCGATTAAAAATTTTCTATAGAAAATTGTTCAATTAAAAATTGTCTATAGAAAATTGTTCGATTAAAAATTGTCTATAGAAAATTGTTCGATTAAAAATTGTCTATAGAAAATTGTTCGATTAAAAATTGTCTATAGAAAATTGTTCGATTAAAAATTTTCTATAGAAAATTGTTCGATTAAAAATTTTCTATAGAAAATTGTTCGATTAAAAATTTTCTATAGAAAATTGTTCGATTAAAAATTTTCTATAGAAAATTGTTCGATTAAAAATTTTCTATAGAAAATTGTTCGATTAAAAATTTTCTATAGAAAATTGTTCGATTAAAAATTTTCTATAGAAAATTGTTCGATTAAAAATTTTCTATAGAAAATTGTTCGATTAAAAATTTTCTATAGAAAATTGTTCGATTAAAAATTTTCTATAGAAAATTGTTCGATTAAAAATTTTCTATAGAAAATTGTTCGATTAAAAATTTTCTATAGAAAATTGTTCGATTAAAAATTTTCTATAGAAAATTGTTCGATTAAAAATTTTCTATAGAAAATTGTTCGATTAAAAATTTTCTATAGAAAATTGTTCGATTAAAAATTTTCTATAGAAAATTGTTCGATTAAAAATTTTCTATAGAAAATTGTTCGATTAAAAATTTTCTATAGAAAATTGTTCAATTAGATATTTTCTATAGAAAATTGTTCGATTAAAAATTGTCTATAGAAAATTGTTCGATTAAAAATTTTCTATAAAAAATTATAGATTAACAATTTTTAATAAAAAATTATCGATTTAAATTTTTGTAAATAAAATTATCTCTGAAATATTTTCGATAAATGATTTTATCTAGCAAATTATCGACAAAATTTAAATTATTGATACTATATGTTCTGTAAAAAGTTATAGATAATTTACTTATTTATTTATTTATTTTTTTTTTTTTTTTAATGTTCAATTTTCTTCCTCAACTTGTTCTAAGAAAATTATCGATTTTTCTGATTTTTCATTTAAATTTTGGCTTATTTTGTCTTGTTGTATATCTTGTTGGGTAAACTTTCACCTTTGTGAAAATTTCCAAATGTGTCGTTTAATAATTTTCAATTATTTTTTCCTGTAGACATCCAATTTTGCCTGTACTCATCCAAATAACTCCCATACATTCTATTTCATTTACTGGAACCTTATTCCCTTTGTAGCAAAAATAACGAAAGAAAATCCACATCATAAAAGTTGTCTGAAGCAAAAATGATTTTGTAAATAAAGTTTTATGAAGCATAATTTTCCTTTGATACTCCCGTACATAATTTCATTTTCATTTTAGGAACTCATAAGTACTCCTACTAACTGGATAAGTAAGACATACGAAGTACATTTGTGTAAAGCTTCTATCCCCAAGAAATTTAACTTTTTTTTAGAAAATATAAAAGAAACAGAAATGAAAGGAAATCATTTTTAGATAATTTTATTTTGTTACAAGTTTTTTGTTGTTGTTCGTTAAAGTACAATGAATTGTTGTAAATGTATAAATCTCGAATAGATGAGGTATAGACGTAAATGTTAAGAAATACCTTGAGAAATCATAATAATTTCTACTTTTTTATTTATGTTCTTTATTTTTATGTTTTTACTTTTTTTGTTCTTTTCTTTTTATTGTATACATATAAATAGTTTAAATTTAGGGATTTTTACAAAAACACAAACAACAATAAAAAATAAAACTTATTCACATATTCCTATAAAAGCAAACAAAAAAAAAGGAAACATTAAAGGCAAAAGTAAGACTAAGTAAATAAGAAAATAAAACCAAACGTTAGAGAGGGAAAAAATAAATAATCCACATACGCCCGCAAGTAAATCTCTGATGTCACCCATTTCACATTATTTTGACGATGTCTTCTAAACGTTACACATAATGAACTTAACTGACATACATACATACATACATCCATACATACATACATACATACATCCATACATACATACAACGTTCCAAAAAATACATATAAGAACATACATTGTAACTAGTTGATTTTTTACACATATAAAATATTCTTGAGGATAAATAAAAGCAAAGGAGAGAGAGTAGCTGCAGTGTCACGTAAAACGAGTATAAAAGAAAATAAAACGTTTTGGCAACAATAAGCTGATCACCTTTGGCAAAAGAAAAAATATTTACTCTTATACACATTGTGCTACTTACTTACAACAATCGCTACAAACCTGGCATGATATTCCAAGCCATTTCCGTGTAGGAGCATTTAAGGAGAGAGATCAATTAAAATAGATCACTAGTATGAGAGAAATCCCTTTGGAAAATAAGTTTTTCTTTAGAGAATTTTTGATTAAGAATTTTCTAGAGAAAATTATGCGATTAGGAATTTTTTGGAGAAAATTATTCGATTAAAAATTTTTTATGGAAAATTTTCCATTAAGAATTTTCTATGGAAAATTTTCCATTATGAATTTTCTATGAAAAATTTTCCATTAAGAATTTTCTGTGGAAAATTTTCCATTAAGAATTTTCTAGAGAAAATTATTCGAGAAAGAATTTTCTGAAGAAAATTTTTCATTAAGAATTTTCTATAAAAAATTTTCAATTAAGAATTTTCTATAGAAAATTTTCAATTAAGAATTTTCTATGGAAAATTTTCAATTAAGAATTTTCTTCGGACAATTTTTGATTAAGAATTTTCTTTGGAAAATTTTTGATTAAGAATTTTCTTTTAAGGATTTTGTACAGAAAATTTTTATTTAATAATTTTCTATAGAAAATTTTCGCTTAAGGATTTCTTATAGAAAATTTTCGTTTAAGGATTTTTTATGAAAAATTTTCGATTAAGAATTTTCTATGGAAAATTTTCCATTAAGAATTTTCTATGGAAAATTTTCAATTAAGAATTCTCTATGGAAAATTTTCAATTAAGAATTTTCTTTTAAGGATTTTCTATAGAAAATTTTTGTTTAAGGATTTTTTATAGAAAATTTTCGTTTAAGGAGTTTCTATAGACAATTTTCGCTTAAGGATTTTCTGCAGAAAATTTTCGCTTAAGGATTTCTTATAGAAAATTTTCGTTTAAGGATTTTCTATGAAAAATTTTCAATTAAGAATTTTCTATGGAAATTTTTCAATTAAGAATTTTTTATGAAAAATTTTCAATTAAGAATTTTCTATGGAAAATTTTCAATTAAGTATTTTCTTTTAAGAATTTTCTATAGAAAATTTTTGTTTAAGAATTTTTTGTAGAAAATTTTCGTTTAAGAAGTTTCTATAGACAATTTTCGTTTAAGGATTTTCTATAGACAATTTATGTTTAAGGATTTTCTATAGATAATTCTCGTTTTAGGACTTTAGATAGAAAACTTTCGTTTAAGTTTTTTCAATAGAAAATATTCGTTTAAGATTTTTCAATAGTAAAACTTCGTTTAAGAATTTTCTACAGAAAATGTTCGTTTAAAGATTTTCTACAGAAATTTTCAACTCATTTCCTTCCTTATACATATTCGCTCTACCTTCCTCTTTTATTTCTTTAACTCTTCATATAGTTAAAGACAAACTTCTTTCACTTACAATCTTGCTACTTGTGGTTTTCTTTACGTTTATTTTATAATCCTCACCTACATGTAGACTTGATTGTATTCTTATTTTTGGAAAAGCCTAAATACTAAATAAAATAAAAACTTAACAAAAATAAAAAAAATCAACCTGTGCATGCGTGTGTTTAGTGATAGATTTACAATAACATTTTCTTCAAAATGTTTCATTTAAGTAAAACAATTTTTGTTTTATTTCCCAGCCTTTCAGCTTAGTTCTTCTTAATCTTCATAAGTGTTTTTTGGTTGATTCTTAGAAAAACCCCTTAAAAATAAAAACAAATACACATATACACACATAAAGTTTTAAGGTGTTGAATGTAAATCTTAACTCATGTTATCATAAATTGAGGTTGACGGAATATTTCAATTTTATTTTTAATTTTTGAGGGGCTGGGGACGCGGCAACATGAAAATGAGGTATAGGGAGTGGGAATTTTGGAGGGTTGTTATTTTAATACTAAAGCAGATTTTTGAATTGAGCCAAATTTAAGCTTAATTATGCTAATTGATAACTAATTTAAGAATAGTATAGCTTTAAAAATAAAATTGTAGCTTGAACTTATCCATGTCCTAGTGGGGTTCGAGGACTTCCTATTGGTTTAGTTTTATTATAAATTAAAAATTTCTGTGAAAAAATATATAAGAAGAATTTTCTACACCAACACGCTCTAGGAAAACTATAGATTTTTGTGATTTTTCATTTAATTTTTGGCTAGTTTTGTCTTATAAAATATAAGACAAAATCTTCTCCTGTATGAAAATTTTCAAACATGTCATTTTATAATTTTCGATTATTTTTTCATGAAGACAGTTAGCTCTGCCTCTACTTCTCTACATCTACTTCTTCATTTACATAACATCCTGCCTGAAGGACCATAAAGGATTTGTAACTGATAATTCCGTTTGTTCTTTCTAATTGTAGGTATTCAGGATTTGTGAATTTGTTAAGAAAAAGAATTTGGTTGAAGCATCATCAAGCATCATCCGGTTCGAAGGATAATTTGCAATAATTAATTCTTTTAAATCTACAGTAGAAGGCATCTGGGCCAGATAAGCCGATCTAAACGTTAAGTTTACTATTTTTAATCAATGATTTTATATAGAAAAGTTTTAATCGATACTTTTGTATAAAAAACTTATAGATAATTTTCTATAGAAAATTTTTAATCGATAATTTTCTATAAAAAATTTTTAATCGATAATTTTCTGTAGAAAATTTTTAATTGATAGTTTTCTCTAAAAAATTTTTAATCGATAATTTTTCTTTAAAAATTTTTAATCGATAATTTTCTCTAGAAAATTTTTAATTTATAATTTTTTATAGAAAATTTTTAGTCAATTATTTTCTCGAGAAAATTTTTAATCGATAATTTTTATTCGATAATTTTCCCTGAAAAATTTTTATTCGATAATTTTCTCTAGAAAATTTTTAATTTATAATTTTTTATAGAAAATTTTTAGTCAATTATTTTCTCGAGAAAATTTTTAATCGATAATTTTGTCCAGAACATTTTTAATCGCAAATTTTCTCTAAAAATTTTTAATAGATAATTTTCTCTAGAAAATTTTTAATCGATAATTTTCTCCAGAAAATTTTTAATCGATAATTTGCTCTAGAAAACTTTCTATCTATAATTTTCTCTAGAAAATTTTTAATCGATAATTTTGTATAGAAAATTTTCAATCGATAATTTTCTCTAGAAAATTTTTAATCGATAATTTTCTCTAGAAAATTTTTAAACGATAATTTTGTATATAAAATTTTTAATCGATAATTTTTTCTAGAAAAATTTTAATCCATGATTTTCTACAGAAAATTTTTAATCGGTAATTTTGTATAGAAAATTTGTTAAATTTATTAATTTTTCTATAGAAAACTTTTATTCAACAATTTTCTTCAGAACATTTTTAATGAATAATTTTCACCAGAGCGTTTTTAATCGATAATTTTATATAGACAATTTTTAATCGATAATTTTTTCTAAAAAATATTCAACCAACAATTTTTTCTAGAAAATTTTTTATGATAATTTTCTCTAGTAAATTTTAAATCGATAATTTTCTCTAGGAAATTTTAAATCAATAATTTTCTCTAGGAAATTTTAAATCGATAATTTTCTCTAGAAAATTTTTAATGGAAATTTTTAATCGAAAATTTTTTATAGATTATTTTTTAATTGATCATTTTCTATAGAAAATTTTTAATCGATAATTATCTCTAGAAAATTTTGAATTGATAATTTTGTCTAGAAAATTTTTGGTCAATAATTTTCTCGAGAAAATTTTTAAATGATTTAAATTTGTTAAATTTATTAATTTTTAAATCATGATTTTCTATAGCAAACTTTTAGTCAACAATTTTCTTCAGAACATTTTTAATGAATAATTTTCACCAGAGCGTTATTAATCGATAATTTTATATAGACAATTTTTAATCGATAATTTTTTCTAAAAAATATTCAACCAACAATTTTTTCTAGAAAATTTTTTATGATAATTTTCTCTAGTAAATTTTAAATCGATTATTTTCTCTAGGAAATTTTAAATCGATAATTTTCTCTAGGAAATTTTAAATCGATAATTTTCTCTAGAAAATTTTTAATGGAAATTTTTAATCGAAAATTTTCTATAGATTATTTTTTAATTGATCATTTTCTATAGAATATTTTAAATCGATAATTTTCTATGGAAAAATTTTAATCGATTGTTTTCTATAGAAAAATTTTAGTCGATAATTTTTTGTAGACAATTTTTATCGTTTATTTTTTATAGAAAGTACGACTCTGGATTTGGTAGCACATTTATCATTCAGCATCCATTTCGAAGGACCATAAGCGAGTTGCAATCGTTAGTTTATTTAAATTTTCAATAGCTGAGGTTATGGTTGTCATTGCACCGTCATCAATTGGCATCTGGTTGAAAGGAGTCTATGACACTTAAGCTATTGATTTGGTACCAGTGTCGTTAGCCAAATATTCGGCTTGAAAGACCATAAATAATTTGGTAATGATATTATAGGTTATTTTTGCTTTTTGACGATATTAAAACATAGTGGGTGCACTATTGCTTTAAAAATTGGTGTCATGACTTCCTGGGGCTATTTCTATGAAACATTACGAATTCTAATGGTCGCCATAAAATACAAATATTCCATAAATGATCAAAAATTTTAGAATATTTTATTAAGACTTTAAAGATTTAAGTATTACTCACTTTGGATTTTTATCCTTATAGTAAAGCAAAGTTCCTTGCTGCATTTCTCAACATATTTTTTACTTTTTGCTTACTCTTTCACATCAATTTTATTACTCTTGTCATAATTAAAACCATATATGAACATAGATATGAAGCTTAAAGAAACTCAATTGAAAAAAAAAAAATACTCAAAAATTACCCACAAGTACTGGAATTGTTTTTGTTTTCAATAAAATTTTTACTAACACATTCTTAGGCTTATGTTTTGTTGACAATCGTCTTAGGTTTTTGACAACAGAGCTTCGTATCTATAATTAAAACCATAAATGTAAAATTGAGTTTATTTCTCTCTCTCCCAAAAATTCATTCATTCATTCAGTCATTTCAAGTGCTAAACAGACAAATTAAATCACGTATTTTCACCAACTAAAGCAACAGGCTACAAACACTGTATCCTTAGACTGGGTTTATTCTTAAATTACCTCTATTATTCACAGCTGAATTTCGTTTATTTATAAAAAAAAACACATAAAAAGTTTTCATGAGCAAATTAAAAATTAACGATATTTTAACGGTAAACATTTATGAGGGTTTTTCCTTCGCCCACACAAAATACTCTTTCTTTTTCTCTCTCAATCTCACAAATAAATACAGGACACAAAGTACTTAAATATTGGTATTTACATTGGGTATTTTTCAATAAAAACTCTGAAATTTACATAAAATAATAAAAAAAATCAAAGAAAATCTACTATTTTATTCACTTTTGTCAATTTCCACGTATTATTCTTCTTCCTTTACGTTTTCATCTGGTAAAGCGGCGCATAAGAAAGCAAAAAAAAAAGTACCTACTTAAAGGCAAACCAAATGGTTAAAATGAATTTTGTTTTTTCCCATTTCAAATACTCAAATACACATAAAATATACCATATAACCAACATAAACTCATACTCCGAGCAACATATATAATATGTTTGTTGTAAACGTATTAAAGGAGGAAGAGGAAAACAACAAAATTATAGCCTGGATGTAAGTAACAAAAAGAAACGTGTTTTTCGGAAATACAGAAAACAGCAAAAAAAAAAAAATTTAAAAGAACAGCCAAATGTAGAAACATAAATTCACCAAATGCAATTACGCTAGTGACTGGAAATGCTTATTGCTATAAGAGTATTACTATTTTGTCTTATTGTTGTTGTTCGTGTAGCAAGCAGCTTTAGTATTTTAAAATGAATTTAGTATAAGAAAAAATTGCCGGTCCTTGTGAGGGCTTGAGGGCGAATAAGCGTGTAAGGTAAGCAAAGCATATGCAGCAACATTTGTTATAATAATGATAATGACGACGACGATTATGTTTAACAGGATTATGATGATAATGATGTTGAACGCATGCAAATTTAATAAACGAAAATGTTCGTATTACAACACAGCACCACAGTTTTTATGCATATTCTACTTCTGATGCTGCTGTTATTCTCAAGTACTCTACTCATATGTTTTTTGAGATTTTATTTTATTTCACTTTTTTTTTTTTTTGCTCAACATCCTTGTCATCTTTTGCTAAACGTGCAATATAATCCTAAAAAGGATATAAGTAGTCACTTGAATCTTAAAGTAGTTGGCAGCGGCATTTAGTGTGAGCTATAAGAAGAGACAAAATTTTAAAGTTAGAAAATGGGGTTTTAGGGAAACAATTTGAAACAATTGAGCTTTATTGACAATAAATAAAGAATTGAATTGTTTTGGGAAACGATAAAGAAAATACTACATCTGACGGATGAGGATCCAGGAGTAAAAGGAATTTAACAAAATTTTACTTTAAAAGAAAATTAAAAACAAAAAATTAAAATTATCAAAAATTTTTTTTAAAAAGCAAAATAAAAAAACATTTTCTATAAAAAGAAAATTTCTCAAAAATTTTTTATAAAACTAATATTTAACGAAAATTTTCTATAAAAAGAAAATTTTACAAAAACTTGCTAAAAAGAAGATTTCTCAAAAATTTTCTATAAAAAGAAAATTTAACAAAAATTTTCTATAAAAAGGAAATTTAACAAAAATTTTCTTTAAAAAGAAAATTTTACAAAAACTTGCTAAAAAAATAACATTTCACGAAAATTTTCTATAAAAAAAAACTAACAAAAATTTTTTATAAAAAGAAAATTTTAACAAAAATTTTCTATAAGGGAAAATTTAACAACAGCTTTTCATAAAAGAAAATTTTAACAATACTTTTCTATAAAAAGAAAATTTAAGAAAATTAAAAAAAGCAAATTTCAACAAAAAATTTCTACAAAAAGAAAATTTACCAAAAATTTTCTATAAAAGAAAAATTTTAACAAAAATCTTCAATAAAAGAATATTTCAGGAAAATTTCCTATAAAAGTATATTTTACGAACATTTTCTACAAAACAAACATTTTAACAAAAAATTCTCAATAAAAGCAAAATAATAAAAATTTTCCGTAAAAGAAAATTTTAACAAAACTTCTATAAAAGAAAATTTTAACAAAAATTTTCTCCAAAAGAAAAATTTAACAGAAATTTTCTATATAAGAAAAATTTAACAGAAATTTTCTATAAAAGATTATTTTACGAAAATTTTCTATAAACAAACAATTTAAAAAAATTTTCAATAAAAGAAAGTTTAACAAAAATTTTCCGTAAAAGAAAATTTTAACAAAACTATAAAAGAAAACTAAAAATAAAGATTCTATAAAAGAAAATTTTAATATAAATTTTAACAAAAATTTTTTATAAATAAAATTTTCTTTGAAAATAAAATTTAAACATAAATTTTCTGTAAAAGAAAATTTGAATAAAAATTTCAATGAATGTTTGGCAAAATTTTTCTATAAAACAAAAGTTTAACAAAATTTTTCTAAAAAAGAAAATTTAAAAAAAAATTTCCTATAAAAATAAACTAAAAATTTTCTATACAAAAAATTTTAATTTTCTATAAAAATAAAATTTAAACATTTTCTTTAAAAAAATTTTAAATTTTCTATAAAAAAATTTCCCAAAAATTTTCTATAATAAAAAATTTATCGAAAATCATCTATAAAAGAAAATTTATTAAAAATTTTTAAAAAAGAAAATATCCTAAAACTTTCTATAAAAAAAATTTATCACAAGTTTTCTATAGAACCAAAATTTCTTAAAAATTTTCTATAAAAGAAAATTTCTTAAAAATTTTCTATGAAAGAAAATTTCTTAAAAATTTTCTATAAAAGAAAATTTCTTAAAAATTTTCTATAAAAGAAAATTTCTTAAAAATTTTCTACAAAAGAAAATTTCTTAAAAATTTTCTATAAAGGAAAATTTCTTAAAAATTTTCTATAAACGAAAACTTCTTAAAAATTTTCTATAAAAGAAAATTTCTTAAAAATTTTCTATAAAAGATTTCTTAAAAATTTTCTATGAAAGTAAATTTCTTAAAAATTTTCTATAAAAGAAAATTTCTTAAAAATTTTCTATAAAAAGAAAATTTATCAAAAATTTATCGAAAATTATGTATGAGAAAATTTATTAAAATTTTTTATAAAAGAAATTATCAACAACTTTTATAAAAAAATTTATAACACGTTTTCTATAAAAAGAAAATTTTTCAAAAAAATTTTATATAAGAAAATTTCTCAAAAATTTCCAAAAAAGAAAATTTCTTAAAAATTTTATATAAAAGAAAATTTCTTACAAATTTTGTATAAAAGAAAATTTCCTAAAAATTTTCTATTAAAGAAAATTTCTTAAACATTTTCTATAAAAGAAAATTTTCTATAGAAGAAAATTTCTTAAAAATTTTCTATAAAAGAAAATTTCTTAAAAATTTTCTATAAAAAGAAAATTTATCAAAGATTTATCGAAAATTATGTATGAGAAAATTTATTAAAAATTTTTTATAAAAAAAATTATCAACAACTCTATAAAAAAAATTTATAACACGTTTTCTATAAAAAGAAAATTTATCAAAAAAATTTTATATAAGACAATTTCTTAAAAATTTCCAAAAAAGATAATTTCTTAAAAAATTTTTTATAAAAGATAATTTCTTAAAAATTTTCTATAGAAGAAAATTTCTTAAAAATTTTCTATAAAAGAAAATTTCTTAAAAATATTTCAAAAAAGAAAATTTAAAAATTTTCTATAAAAATAAAATTTCAAAAAATTTTCTATAAAAATAAAATTTATAAACAAATTCTATAAAAGAAAATTTCTTAAAAATTTTCTATAAAAATATAATTTCTTAAAAATTTTCTATTAAAATAAAATTTATCGAAAATTTTTTATAAAAATAAAATTTCTTAAAAATTTTCTATAAAAGAAAATCTCTCAAAAATTTTCTATAAAAATAATATTTAAAAATTTTCTATAAAAAGAAAATTTCTCAAAATTTTTCTATAAAAATAAAATTAAAAAATTTTCTATAAAAATAAAATTTAATAATTTTATATAAAAATAAAATTTCTTAAAAATTTTCTATAAAAAAAAATTTCTCACAAAATTTATATAAAAATAAAATTTTTAAAAAAATTTCCTAAAAGAAAATTTCTTAAAAATTTTCTATAAAAATAAAACTTAAAAATTTTCTATAAAAATAGAATTAAAAAATTTTCTGTAAAAATAAAATTTTTTAAAAAAAATTTCGTACAAAAAGCATTTTATCAGAAATTATTAAATATTAAATATTTCATATTAAATATTTTATTTCATTTTTTTTTTTTTTTTTTTTTTGTTTACAGGAAATTCATTACAGATTATTTATGTCAATGATTATGTCCAAAAGATTTTTTTTTTTTCATATTTATGTTACTAAGATCACAACAAATCCTATAACATTTCTAAAAAGCATTAAAATTGAGCAGTAAAAAAAGAAAAATATATTTTTACGTAAATCCAAAACAGAAACAGTTGGTGGAAGTTATATTTAATATTTTGAGGATTTTTATTTTCCTGCGAAATCATCAGGAAAGAATACAATTTACCTTAAGCACATATATACGCATGCAGCAACCAAACATATGAATTTTGTAAAATAAAAATGAAAAAAAAATCATTTATATTCTTAAGTAGGTGCACTTATACATATACAGAAAAATAATATAAAAATGTATTATGATGGTGAGAGAGTATGTTTAGGTACGAGCCACTATATATAATAAAACATATTTGCTGTAAAAGTAATTGTTGAAAGAAAATAAAGCTAAAAGACGCCAACCATCCAATCCAACCAACCATATTTAAGTACTTGAAGTTTAACTATTTTTCTATGTAAGTGAACTTTAAGACTTTCTTTCCTTGTTTTTTTCTTTTAAGTAAATATTACAATTTTTGACTCTTCCTTTAACGATTTGCTTTTTATATATTTCCGATGTTTTTAGCATTTTCCTTTTATGTTAGTATTTCACTTTTTTTAGTTTTCTTTTTTAGTAATTTATGTACAAATAATAATCGAACAAAACGTCAAAGCATATTTTATCTTGTCTCTAGAACACAGCCCGAAAAAAATTAAAATGAAAAGCAAAAAAAAAAAAATATGAAATGCATCCTATAAATGTGTTCAGTTTAATTCTGGTGAAATTCATTAAATATGAATCAGAAAAATCTTTAAGAGATCTAAACTTAATGCGTTAAATAAAAAGTACAACATCATCATCTTCATCATCGTTATTGATCATATTGTTACAAACATAAATATTTGAAATGGCTTTTTTATTTATCCAATACAATTTTCAAATTTAATCTCGCACACAACCAATATACTTCTATAGTGGTATGAATATATACACACATACATACATACATTTACCCTTATCGTATTGTGTATTTGTAGCAATTACGTATTTATTAAGTACTATGAAGTGCTTAGTGTACTCGTACAATGAATGAGGAGTACATTGCTCTACAATTAACTAAATATCTCTCACACACAAGCCTTATCAATTTCTATGGTAACCCTGGGTATGGTAAGGGTCATCATTATGTTCTTATGTACATTTATACATTCAAACATTTGAACTAATATTCAATACTATTTGCAGATAATAGCTACAATCTGTATTCTCACTACTTTTTCTATGTGCCTGCTATTTGGTCTCTGTGTATATTTCAGATTCTTTTTTTTTTTTTTTTTTGCTAAAACGTGCATGTTGCTCATGAACAGATCAAAATAAATAGTTTCAATTGTGATAAAGTCTTGGAAGCAAAATAATGACTTGAGTTGCATCTTTTAATCTATGAATTGGAAACAAAAAATTATATTCTCTAATTTGAGGTTCTTAATAGTTAGAAGAACACTTAGGAAATTATTAATTAGTTCAGCAAAAGAACCATTGAAATTAAAAAAAAAAATTGAATAAACAAATTTTAATTATTGAAAATTTTCTATAAATTTTGTTTCTATATAAAATTTACTTTTTTCATATCTTATTTATAAAATATTTTCGTTAAATTTTCTTTTCATAGGAAATTTCTGATAAATTTAATTTTCATAGAAAATTTCTGATAAATTTTCCTTTATAGAAAATTTTTGATAAATTTCCTTTTTATAGAAAATTTTAAATAAATTTTCTGCTATAGAAAATATTCAATAAATTTCCTTTTATAAACAATTATGAAAAAATTTTCTTTTATAGAAAATTTTAAATAAATATTCTTTTATAGGAAATTTTTAATATATTTTCTTTTACGCAAGATTTTTGATAAATTTTCATTTTATAGAAAATTTTTACTAAAATTTCTTCTTTAGAAAATTTTGAATAATTTTTTTTTATAGAAAATTTTCGATAAATTTAATAACTTTCAAATTATAGAAAATTTTTGATTCGTTTTATACTCTTAGATTTTATAGATATTCTTTTATAGGAAATTTTCTATTATAAAAAATGTTCTATAGATTTTCTTTTTATAGATTTTTGATTTTTTTTAAATTTTGAACAAGTTTTCTATTATAGAAAATTTTGAACAAATTTTCTTCCATAGAAAATTTTGAATAAGTTCTTTTTTACACAAAATTTTCCATAAATTTCCTTTCTTAGAAAATTTACGACAAATTTTATTTTATAGAAAATTTTTAAGAAATTCTCTTTTATAGAAAATTTTGAATAAATTTCCCTTAATAGAAAATTTCGAATAAATTTTCTTTATAAAAAATTTAAAATAAATTTTTTTTATAGAAAATTTTGAATAAATTTCCTTTAATAGAAAATTTCGAATAACTTTTCTTTACAAAAAATTTTAAATAAATTTTCTTTTATAGAAAATTTTTGATTTTTGATTTTATAGAACAATTTTAGTAAATTTTCTTTTTCCAGAAAATTTTCTTTTTATAAAGAATTTTTAATAATTTTCAAATTATAGAAAATTTTTGATAAATTTTCCTTTTATAGGTTTTATAGATTTTCTTTTATAGGAAATTTTTGATAAATTTTCTATTATGAAAGAATTTTCAATAAATTTTCGTTCTATAGATTTTTGAAAATCTTTTTTTAGAAATGTTTGAATAATTTCTCTTTTATAGAAAATTTTAAATAAATTTTATTCTATAGAAAATTTTGCATAATTTTCTTTTATAGAAAATTTTACATAATTTTCTTTTATAGAAAATTTTACATAATTTTCTTCTATAGAAAATTTTGCATAATTTTCTTCTATAGAAAATTTTCTTTTATAAATTTTTAAGAAATTTTATTTTATAGAAAATTTTTGATAAATTTTCTTTTACATAAAATTTGCTATAAATTTTCTTTTTTTTTAAGATAATTTTCGATAAAATTTATATAACAAGAACATTTTCCTTAAATCTTCTTTTTATAAAAAATTTTTCTTAAATTTTCTTTTTATAAATTTTTTTTTAAATTTTCTTTTTATAAAAAAATTTTCGCTAAATTTTCTTTTTATAAAAATTTTCGTAAATTTTGTTTTTATAAAAATTTTATTACTAATTTTTTTCAAATTTCTTTTTATAAAAATTTCATTCAAATTTCTTTTTATAAAAAATGTATTTTTATAGAAAATTTTCGTTAAATTTACTTTTTATAGAACATTTTCTTTGAATTTTCAAATTTAGATTATATTTTTTCCAGTGCATAATTAAAATATTTTTTTTTAATTATTCCAAATCACAATCTACCTTTTCTTGTTTTAAATCATCCTAAACAAACATTTTTGTAATTCACTGATAACAATCCACAAATTTCCAAACAGCCTTTTCAAAGTCATATTTGTTTTTCGCCAAAGAGTTCATTTTTCCCACATGATAACAAATGTCACGTCACTGTCTATCTCTGCTTACAATTCTCACAAAAATTGATTGATAATTCTAGCAATCATTTATTGACAAATCACTTTTCCAATGATATTTATTTACAAATTGTTTTCATAATCTCTTAGAGACATAGACCACTAACAAAAATTCTATGAGTCTTATCTGTAGATTTAAAATAATAAAGATAGACTTAAAAATTTCTCAAGTTTCAATTAAGGTTTTCTAAGAGGAATCATTCAGTTGTTAAAGTTTAAGAATCGTGAATGGTTGTTTTTAAGTCCGAGAAATTGTAAACAGATTTTTCGTTTTTAAAGTAATTAAACTAAGAAGGATTTTTTCAAAGAGAATTTAAACTTTAAAATATTTTAGTTTAAAATTTGAAAGAAAAACTAGTATTTAATTTACTCTAAATGATAAGTTAATAGATTTAAATTTGTTTTGAAAATTAAAACCTTCGGAAAATAGAAAAAATTAGAAAAAAAATTGCACACAAAACTTTTACTCGAGCTGTGTGTTAAAGTGTGTAGGAAAGTGTTTTTGTGTGTGAAGTGTTTACATGGCTTGGCGATTGTGTATGTGCATGTGTATGTTTGTGTGAGTGTGTTAGAGTGTTTGTATTTAAATAAAACTTTCCCATTAAAACATTCTTCTCACTACGTGTTTGTGCTGGTGTATATATGTGCCAGTGTATGCGAATTTGTTATTTGAGCATGTAGGAATGCATAGGTGAATGGTTCAGTGTGTTTGTGTGCTTAAAATCTGTGAGAGCATTTAAAAGACCGAATATTCTGTGTGTTGTAAAAGATCAAAAGGCATTAAAAGTGATTCACTGAATAAAAAAATGGCTTTGCCCAAATAAATACTGGCATTGGCAAAAAAATAAAAAATAGCAAAAACATTATGGCAATAGGAAGAATATCAACAAACACAACTACAAAAAAAATTAACTGGCAAAAAAACTTCTACTCTGTAGCAGGCAAAAAAACGCATTTAAATTTTCAATTAAACCCATAATAATAGTAAAAAAATTGAAAGAAAATAAAAGTATTATGCAGAAAAGTTATATGAGTATTAAAGCATAAATATTAGAAGGGTAAAAAATTCATAAAGATTAAAAAAAAACAAAAATTATTAAAAAAAAATTAAATTAATTCGCAATAATTTTACACACTTACATACTAGAATTTTAATATTTTTTGAACTACGAGAATTATAAAAATTTCTAAAAAATGTTGAACACCTTTAATAATTCAACATTCTCTTTCACATACAATCTGATATAAATTGATATGCTAACAAACATATTCATACATAAATTTATATATTTGTAAGAGTTCAAATGTATTTGTATATGTATGTTAAAATATATTTGAATGTTTGATTGTATGCGTATATTATGAAGATGAGCATTTATTTGAATAACAAAGTGATTTTGATTGAATTTCAATTGGGGAGAGATTGTGCAAAAAATAAAAACAAATCTGAATTTGACATTTTTTCCTAGCTTCTGTTTTTTTTTTTTATTTTATTTTTTTCCCACACACACAAAAGAGATTTTAAGAATTGTATTTAATTAAAATACAAATACATATATGTATATCTTTGTATGATGAATTTGTAAAAATATAAAATATCATTTTTTCATACGTTACAGCTCAGCATAAATTACTTAAACCAAAATTTTCTAAATGGAATTTTAAGTAGAAATTTTTTAAAAATTTGTTTGAAAAATTAAAACATCAAAACATTACTCTACAGCATAAAATTATCGGATAAAACAACTCTACAGAAAATAATTAAACATGAAGCGTTCAGCGCTTTTAGGCGCTAACAGTTTTTATTTGTTTGTAATATTGCTGGCAATATTACAAAGAGGAGCACTTGCGGCACGACAAAGTAAGTGAAAAATATCTACATTCATTTTGTTAAACAAATATTATTTTAGCAATTTAGTTATATTCGAGCTATGTATAAATTTAGAGTAATTTCATTAGTAATAATAGGATGTTATAAATAGTGTACTATAAAGTATAGAAATAACACGGAAGATGTAGTCCAAATCAAATCTGATATTATATTGCCTTGACCATGACATATTCTACAGTATTGACCATGGCCTATTCTATACTCTGGACTATAGTCCGGAATATGACCTATTCTATAGTCTGAACTATAGTCCGAATTGTAGTTTTGGCTATAGTCAGGACTAAAGTTTGGACCATGGTCTAGTCTATAGTCTTAACTGTAGTCTAATCTATAGTCTTCACTATAGTCTAATCTATAATCTTGACTATGGTCTAATCTATATCTTATTCTATAGTCTAATCTATAGTCTTTTCTATAATCTCGACCATACATAGTCTAATTTAGAGTCTTGACTATAGTACAGTTTATAGTCTTAACTATTGTTTAGTTTATAATTTTAACTATAGTTTAGTTTATAGTCTTTACTATAGCTTAATTTATACTTTTAATTAAAGTCTGGTTTATAGTCTTAGTTTATAGTCTTAGCTATAGTCAAGTTTATAGTCTTAACTATAGTCTAGTTTATAATCTTAACTATAGTCTAATTTATGGTCTTAGCTATAGTCTAGTTTATAATTTTAACTATAGCCTAGTCTATTTTCTTGACTACAGTTTAGTCTTTATTCTTGATTATGGTCTAGTTTATAGTCTTAACTATAGTCTAGTTCATAACCTTAACTATAGTTTATAGACTTGAATATAGTCTAGCTTATAGTCTTAACGATAGGAATAAATCCTGATTATAGTCTAGTTTATAGTCGAAACTATAGTCTAGTTCAAAGCCTTAACTGTAGTTAATTTTATAGTCTTAACTATAGGTAAGTTTATAGTCTTAACTATAGTCTATTTTACAGGCTTAGTTTATAGTCTTAACTATAGTCAAGTTTACAGTCTTAACTATAGTCTAGTTTATAATCTTAACTATAGTCAAACTTATGGTCTTAGCTATAGTATTAACTATAGTCGATTTTATAGTCTTAACTATAGTCTAGTTAATAATCTCAACTATAGTCTATTTTACAGTCTTAGTTTATAGTCTTAACTATAGTCAAGTTTACAGTCTTAACTATAGTCCAGTTTATAATCTTAACTATAGAGTAATTTGTGATCTTAGCTATAGTCTAGTTTGTAATTTTAACTATAGCCTAGCCTATTTTCTTGACTACAGTTTAGTCTTTATTTCTGATTATAGTCTAGTTTATAGTCCAAACTATAGTCTAGTTCAAAGCCTTAACTGTAGTCAATTTTATAGTCTTAACTATAGTCAATTTTATAGTCTTAACTATAGTCTAGTTTATAGTTTTAACTATAGTCTAATTTGTGATCTTAGCTATAGTCTAGTTTGTAATTTTAACTATAGCCTAGTCTATTCTCTTGACTATAGTTTAGTCTTTATTCTTGATTATGGTCTAGTTTATAGTCTTGACTATAGTCTAGTTCATAACCTTAACTATAGTTTATAGACTTGAATATAGTCTAGCTTATAGTCTTAACGATAGTCTAGTTAATACTCTAGTCTGTAGTGTTTGCAACAGTCTTGCCTATAGTCTTGACTATAGCCTATATTCTTATCTATAATCATGGCTATAGCTTAGTATATAGTTTTGACTATAGACTATTTTATAGTCTATTTTGTAGTCAGGATTATATATAGTTATTATATATTATATATACTTTTGACTATAGCCTTTGACTATGGCCTGTTTTATAGTCTGGGATGTAGCGTATTCAATACTCTTGACTTTATTATTTTTTATTGTTTTGGCAATATTATATTATATAGTATTGACTATAGTCTTGTCTGCAGTCTTAAATATAGTCTATAGTATTCTACAATCTAACTGTACCTTACCCTATAGTTTTCGCTATAGTCTAGTTTTTAGTCTGGTCATAGTCCATTCTTGACTCTATTATATTCTTTAGTCTTGGCTATAGTCCTGACTAAGCTAAAATCTAGTATATGGTCTAGGCTAGAACGTAATATATAGTCAGGACTAGAATCTATTATGTAATATAGACTAACATCTAGTCTAGACTAGACTAGAATCTAATCTATAGTCTAGACTAGAATCCAGTCTATAGTCTAGACCAGAATCTAGTCTATAGTCTAGAATAGAATATTTATCCAAATATAAGTAACAGTACCATTTAACTTATTTTACCTTCTTCAAACTTTTCCCCTTAATTTTTTTTTCAGATCCCTTAAAAGACCCCAAAATTTGTGGTCGTCCTCACTGTGAGATCGAAAATGAAAAATTTAAATACAATGACAATATCTTCAAATATGATTACACTGTTCAACTAAGAACCGAGTTCTCGGGTACCGGAGAAAACACCTCTGATCTTTATCTAAAAGCCAATCTAGATCTTTTCTTTCCCAAACCATGTGAAGGTTATTTACGTATTAATCAAGTGAGGCTGTATGATAAAATTGAACATATTAATGAGGACACCTATGAGGCAAGTTCAAATAATGATGTTTATGATTATTACGGGGAATTGGAAAGACAATCAGATTCAGATTTTGATAACAATGAAGAGAAAACTTCCGATACGGTGCCTACCAATGAGCATCCTAAGAGTAAAGAATTGGAATTTGATTTAAGGAAAAATCTTTTGCGTTTTGCTTTTCATGATGGTTTGATAAGTGAAATTTGTCCTAGTTCGGATGAACCCACTTGGGTTTTGAATTTCAAAAAAGGTATTTTATCTTCATTGCAAAATACCATGTTGCGTTTTGATATTGATTTCAATACTACCGAAACTGATGTATCGGGTACATGTAATGTTCATTATACTCTGCAAGCAACCGACAATGTTTTTGTTACCATACGCAAAGAGAAGGATGTGAAAAGTTGTCGCAATCGCTATTCCACACATTCAATATTACAAACGACACCATATGCTTTCCGTGACGATAAAACTATTTGGCCAATCTTGGATTCTCAAAGTTATTGCAATGTAAGTTAAAGTTTTTCTTTCTGATTGTTTGTTTGCTTGTAGTCACCTAAAAGAAACATACGTGCTGAAGCTTTTCTAAATTGTTTTCTTTCTCTATATTGTATAACTTTTAGTTTACCATTGATAACAGTATTTACCGTGATATTAGTTGTTATGAACGTCATCAACTTATACCATTTTCAAACGCCAGCACAGGAGCTGTTACTACTACTACCTATAAATTGGAATTTAAGGGGGAAGATACTTTTAGTGTAGGAGAATTTTTGGCAGAAAGTGAGTATTATTTTCTTTATGGTATTAAATCAAAAAATAATTATTTTTTGTTTGTTTGTTTGTTACATAGACAATGAATTTGTGGAGAAGAGGTCTACTTTGTTGTTTGACCATACCCCTGCCATTAAACCTACTCATGGGGAGATTAAAGCTTCTAGAGATTTGCTTAAGGAAATGTGTGCTGTGGGTTATCCTAAGATTCAACGAGAATTTATAAATGTCTTTTCTACTTTCTTGCATACAACCAAATATCTGGACTATAAAGCCTTAACCCAATTGTTGGCCCGTTCGGCGGGTATTTGTGAGAATGGAAAGTAAGTTTTGCGTATATCAATTCTATCTCCGAAAAATAAACAATTTTTCGATTTTTCTTTATTTAGAAATCATGTTTTGGAATCCTTGCCCTATATAGGCAGTACCGCCTCCTATCAATTGATGCGCGATCAAATCATAGCCAATGCTATACCCAAGAGATTGGCTCATAACTGGATGACTTCTTTGTCTTTTATACAACGTCCCGATGAAGAGACTTTGGAAACTTTCTTTACCATTCTAGAGTTTTCACGTAAAAAAGTCGATCCTGAATATACTTTAGGAGCTTCCGCTGTAATACACAGCTTTTGTCGACATAATGAAAACTGTGGCGAGAATCTGAAGGTCCAGCGTATTGTAAATCTGCTTGAGACTGAATTTCTTAGCCTTTTCAATATGTATCGTGGCGAGAGAAGAACTCGTGAAAGAATGATTATAATTTTAAAAGGTTTGGGTAATATAGGTGTCATGTCAGATCCTTTTGCTGCCCAACTACAGGAAATTATAACCCAAAACTTAACTTCCATGGAGATTAGATTACAAGCTGTTATATCTTTTAGGCGAGTGGATTGTATAAAGTATCGTGATTTCTTTATGGATACATATGCCAATTATACCTTGAATTCTGAAATAAGAACCTTCAGTTATTTGCAAACCATGCGCTGTCCTGATTATTTATCGGTTAATCGCATTAAAACAATTTTGGAGCATGAAGAAATAAATCAAGTGGGTTCTTTTGTTTGGTCACATCTTAAGAATTTGGCCAAGTCTTCCTCACCTATACGCATAGAAGCTCAGGGATTATTGCTTAATGATGATTTGTCGGATAAATTTAAGCTGGATATACGTAAATTTTCGCGTAGTTATGAACATTCCCTGTTCTTTGATGAATATAATTTTGGTAAATTACTGGAGTATGGAAAGTTTACAGATTTGACATAATTTAAATTTCTTTATAGGCACTACTACGGATTTGAATATATTATTTGGCACTGATTCTTATTTGCCACGCATGGCTACTTTGAATTTTACCAGTGAGCTGTTTGGACAAGCGGTAAATTTCTGGGAAATCTCTGCGCGAGCTGAGGGTTTTGAAGAAATGGTTTCTACTGTTTTTGGACCTAAGGGACCTCTTAATAGAGATTTTTTCCACAAAAAATTTTCCTTCCTCAATCGGTTGCTGGGTACAGAAAGTTCTGAAGATGATGGTAAGACAAATATTAATCAAGTACCCTTCTGCTTGGACTTTCTTTAAATTTTCTTCCTTTTCAGATACCTTAGAAAATTTTCTAAATCTAGATACTTTGCGCTTAAAACGTCATGCTACTGATGGTAGTGCTGAAAATTTCGATAATGATTATGTCTTTGAAGAAGAATTTAGTCGCCCCAAACGTTCTGCTGCTACTGAAACTAAAGGTCGCAAAGAGAGAGTACAAAAACAAGTTCAAGATATGGGCTATAAATTGAATTATAATTACAATAACCCTAAAGCTCAAATAGGTTTGCGTGTCTTTGGCAATGATTTGCGTCATTATTCCTTAGAAGGCAACTTAGAGTTTATGGCTTTTGCTAAAGAATTTGATCCCTTTCAACAAGTTGCCAAAATTTTATCGGGACAAGAAATAACATATACCAAATCCAGTGTTTTGCTAGACGCCTCCTATACTGTTCCTTTGGCTATAGGTCTACCACTATCCATTAATGCTTTTGGTGCCTCCTCTGTAGATTTTCGTATTTCTGGTAATTTGGATCGTATGGAGCCAGCAACAGATTGGCATTTTGATTTGCAGGGCAAATTTAAACCTTCCGTTTCAGTAGATGTTATTACTTCCATACAAGCTGATATGTTTTATGCTGTTTCGGGCATTAAAGTCAAGAGTAATTTATATTCAAACTCTGAAATTGAAGCTAAATTGAAAGTTAGAGGTAAAAATCTTGTATCCTTTTCATTTGATTTGCCTCAGGATACCAATGAAATCTTTAGTGCCCGTTCTGAGCTAATGGTACTTAAAGAGGATAAAGAAATACCCCAATTGGGCATAGAAACAAGACGTTCCAATAGTTCTTGTACTTGGCCTGTTTTAGATCAAGCTATTGGCTTGCAGTTATGTTCGTATTTCAGTGTACCCGATCTGGCTCATGCTTCGGATAAGGTGTATCCTAGTTTGCTGCTTAGTGGTCCTACAAATTTTAGTGTTATATTAAAAAAATCTGATTTAACAGCTAAGAAATATGTTTTCGAATACAATTGGGATCATGTACTAAATGATTCTAGCATTTCTTTGGTATTCCATACACCAGGTTCGGCAGCCAAACGTCTACTGGTTACCAACGTTACTACCACTCCTGATGCTTTTAATGCCTCCGTGGCATTTGTCAATGCCAATACCGAAGTCTCTGCAGGTTGCAACTACAATGGCCATCCCGATGATCGGAGATTAGATGTTTTCTTAGATACCAATGGTAATCGAAGTTTCGATTTAAATATGGAGCTAAAACGTTGGCAAGATCGTACTGCATGGATGTATAAACCCAAAATGCTGCTGGCTATTAATGGTGTCAATGTAACCGGTCTTATTGGTACCATACGCATAAATGAAAAGAATGGTATATTGCAAAATGATTTTGAGCTATCATTTGAAACAAAGAAATTACAGGCCATGGTTAAGGGTAACTTTGTGCAAACTGAAATTACCACTTCCACTAATGTTACAGTAAACTATAGATTTCAAGCCAATAAAATTGAAACTATCAATCTTGAGGGTAAAATGGTTAATACAGGAGACAAATCCAAGACTGAGTACCGAGGCAATATTAAACTTAAGACTTCTGCTTATCCCAAACTCAATTTTGTTTCCAATGCCACTTGGTTAAGTTTACAGGGTCACACAGAAGGTATTTTAACCTATAATAATGATCCCAACTTTGCAGATCCTGAGCATACAAGTTCAGTGCGTTTAATATTTGCTCGATCTAATAATGAGAATTTCATGATAGAAGGCTCCCATACTAGAGCCAGTTTTGAGGTTAAAGTACCCAGATCTAAGGTGGATTTCAAAGTTTCTTTAAAGTAAGTTATATATAGCCAAATAAAATACTGCAAATTTTTTAATTTATTGATCTCCAACAGACATGAAGAGCGCAGCAAAAATGGCTCTGAACACAATGTTCTCTTGGGTTTACGTTATGCTCCTGAAAAAGAAGCCACTGGTTTATTTTCCATACACCTGCCTAGACGATCTTTGTTTGCCATAGATGCTTATGTCAATATAACAGTCCCAGAATTCAATTCTTGTACTACTAGACTAAAGCTTACGGAATTAACAAGCAAAAATTATATGGTAGGTTCAGGCAAATCTAATTTCAAAATATTATTACTAACCTTTAATAACTTTAATAGATCAATATCAATGGCTCCTGGTTTACGGGACACTCTATCTCTCTGAAGGGGAATTACAAGGACAAAAGTTCACGAGTACAAGGTTTACATCATTTAAAACTAATTGTTGAAAGTCCCTCCTTCCAAGTAACCTCCCTAAATATAGTATATCGTCGCAATCAAATGCTTTTATTTGCTGATGTACAGACACGTTATGGTAAGGATCCTTATGGCTTAACTATACAATACAATGAAAATGAATTGAATAAAAATGCTCATGCTGAAGTACGTTTGAGGGTTAAAGATAAAGACTATTGGTTAAATGCCAAACTTTTATCGGAACAACCCAAACTATTGCAAGTTGAGATACATGTTGATAAACTGCGAGATATACACGTTAAACTGGGTCTACTATCCATAGAACAAAGAAAGGAATTGTCTCTCGAATTGAAATGGGATGCTAATCGTGATCCTTCTCAGCGTTTAGGGCTATTAGCTGAATTTAATAATCCTGGCAATAAACGTTATGAAGGCAATGTTATGGTTACTTATCCAGATCGTACCATAAGCTGTGGTTTTGATGCTTATACAGGAGGACCTCAGTACTATGGCACAGCTCGCGCTAGTTGGAGTGTAAGTGAAATGATTTTGTTCTCCTATAATGCGGGAATAATGCCTGGTAAACAATTACATAACTGGATACAAGCTGAACTCTCTACTCCTTTTAATGGATGGCGTAAAAATAGCCTCAATGCTGGAGTTTACAATAAGGGAAATTTAATTTTGGCCAATACTTCTCTCATATGGGCTGATGACCAAACTTTGGAATTGGGTTATAAAAGTGATTATAAAATGGTGGATCCTATACTTAGTTTTGATATTTACTTTGGCATTAATAGCACCGTCAAAGATGTACCCATTATAAATGTTAAAGTCAAACACTGGCAGGATATGAAAAAGTTTGATAGTATTTTAAATTTACGCTACAGTGGTCCCAATGATACCCTTAATGTCTTTAGCATTAAATCCTTGTGGGAATTGGAGCAAAATGTCCAAACACAAAATATTACTGGCACTGTGTTCTTGGCTACACCTTTTGAGGGTTATCGTAAAGGAGGCTTGGCCGCCAAATTTATGTTGAATGAAAAACATGAAATTCAGGGAGCTGCTTCTTTGGATTTTGAAATTCGAGAATTCACTTTGGCCATAGATGGTTATGTACGTAAATTATCCGATAATATGTTGACCGTAAATATAACAACACCTCTAGAAAAATTCCGCACCATTAATGGTCGTTTTGGATTAAATGAAAAGAAACATCATGCGGTAGCCGAGGTAAGAGCTCCAACAGCTGCTCTAGGGGCCGAGGTTCTCTTCGATGTTATTTCCCTTATGAATTTTGATGTTAAATTAAGTGTAGCCACCCCTATAGAAAACTTCCAACAGGCCGCCTTATTTGCTAAAATTAAAACGGAGACAGTGGACTTAAGAGGCATGTGGAATAATGCTACTTTAGGGTTTACGGGAGTTTGGCGTATGGATAATATTTCGGATTTTGAATACTCTTATAAAGTCTTCACTCCTTTGCCCCATTTTGAGGAAAATGGTTTCATAGCCAAATTTATTAAGAAAGATGTTTTTGTCTTCCATTTACATGGAAAATTATCCAAATACAAAGTGGGTTTCAAAATCAACGGACATCCTAAATCTAAACTGTTGACGCAATTAGGTGGCAACAAAATAGAATTGGAACTATTATATGATGACGATTTCCAACCTCCTAAGATTGAATCTGAAGATTATGACATTGATGACATAGACTATGATGAATTTTTGTCTTACTTTGTGGAATTTGAAATAGATCCTTTGATTTGGCCTACCGTAGAAGGTTTTGTGGATGTACAAGAAGTTATCGATTATTATATCATTATGGGCAATCTTCAGCTACCTCAGGGACGTATAGATCTTAAGGATCGCTTGTATTATCCTGATTATATAAATGTTATCAATGTTTTGACCGTGAATACTCCATTTTCAGTAGCTAAAGAATTCAAATCTATAGTAGAATATCATGTTGATTTGGATTATAATTTCTTGTATGACAAAATGCAATTTATTGTTAGCAATGGTATTGATAAACCAGCCATAACTGGTTTTGAACTTAATTATACCAAAATAGATGATTCTGTAAAACCAAAAGAACATAATTTGAAAATTAATATTAAAACTCCATTTGAGGCTTTGCTGGATATGGATATTTGGGGTAGATTGGAAATGGAAATGGGTAACATTTACAAAGGAAATATTTCTTCAAGAACAGCCAGTACTTTCTTATCACTAGCGGGTGCCGTAGAGGTAAGTTTGTCTTGGAAATATTTTAATTTAAGAGTGATTTACAAATTTTCTTATTACTTTCTAGGTAGAGGAGAACTTCCTGGAAACCTCAGTTGGTATTTTGCTCAACACTAATGTTATTCCTCATTACGCCTGCAGAGCTTACTTTAAGAAGGACTTTTCGCAAATTGACAACTCCGTGGATATACAATTTGTGGTTACCGATAATGAAGTGGTCAATGAACTCTTGATAGAAACTGCCTGGCATAAAGATCCTGGTCATTTGGTAAATGTAGATGGTAGAGTTAAAACCACCATGTTACCATTGCAATTGGCGGAGACTAATTTACACATTACCAAGAGTTCCAATCCTCAACTCGGCTTCGATTTAACCTTTGTTAGTCAAACTGGACACCGCATTGAATATGGTACTAGAGCCAGTAAAAAAGATGATATTTTTAATGTTGATATTTGGACGCCCATAGAAAGTTTCCGTAATATTTCCATGCATGGTTCTTTGATACAAAATCGTAATAATCCTAAAGAATATCATGTTAATGGCAATTTGTACCGCAATATGATGACCTATGCTCTCAATGGTATTATTAGAATGGCTGAAAACTATCCCACCGATACCCGCTTAAGAGTACAACCCAAATCTGGAGGACGTGATGGTGTTATTGAACTGAGCATAACAGAAACGAAAGGCAATCAAAAGGGTTATAATTTCCAATTTAGTGCCATAGAAGATGGTGAAATGTGTCAAATATCTGGTGGTTATTCTAAAGGTGATGACTCTGGTATGGATTTCTCTGTGTTGGTGCAATCAACTCTTCCTGAAATCAAGCGTATAAATTTTAATGGTAAATTAAGACCTCGTGAAAAGGGTCATGTAGTAGGGGATGTTTCTTTGGAAACCCCCTGGAAGGAATTGGGTATAGATTCGGTTAAGCTTCATTCCGACATAGCTTTGCGCAAGGATAATGGTAATATAGGAGGAGAATATCGTATTGGGCCCAATATAGGTCGCGGAAATTGTATTTGGTCTTGGATTTGGGCTGAAAACATGCAACTCACTTTAGAGAGTTATATGGAACGTCCCGAAGCTAATCCTAGAATTGTTCACGCCAGTGCCAAATATATTAATCCCAATAAGAATTATTTGCGTTTGGTAACAGGAGCTAAATTGGATGTTGATTCTAAATGGAAATTGGCAGTTAATGGTACTTTGAACTACCGTTCTTCCGATGATTTACAGGCTAATGTATTTACTGTGTTGCCACAACCTATTGGTGATGTCCATAACTTTGGTTTGCGTTACAGAGGAAATTTGGTTAGTAAACAAGGAGCCCGGCCAGAAGTTTTTGTAGAAGGAAAATATCATTCTGAGGAAGCTAAGAGAAAATATTTGGGACGTTTATCTTATAGAAATACTACGGATTTACAAGGTATGGGTCATATAGAATGGGGTGTGGATACTAATATCTCTACAGTGGAGGGAGATTTCCAAATGTTGCGTAAAAATAAGGCTAGAAGAGAGTTCTATGCTAAATTAATTACTCCTAAATTTAAGGAACAAGATACCTTCTATATGAGGGGTAATTATGATTTGAGAGCGGATGAATATCATACATTGGCGTAAGTTTTTTAAGGATTTAAGAATTAAGTAATTTAGCTCATAAAATCTCTCTCTTTTAGATGCACTGTTGATTATCCAGCTTCTAGACCTATAGCGGATATGGATGTAGCTTTCAAAACTATTTTCAATATGTATGGTTTTGTTAATAGCACCACTCCATTCCTTAATATTACCTGGTTTAAGGGAGATTTCAACTTTAGCACACAAGGGTAAGTTTTTTGGATTAAATTAACTTTTCAGCTTTTGTAAATATAAAGAATTTAAATTTCTAGGCCCGAAACCTATCGCTATTTCCAAAGTTATTGGCCCTCTGATACCGCCTATTTCAAACTACATAGTTTCTATCACAGCCAGGATCTCGAACAAAATCTTAAGGGCAATATTGAAATAGAAATACCTTTGACTACACGCCATAGAGCCGATATAGAATATGGCCTAAATGAAAAATCTGATTTAGATAAGGGTTATATCAAGATAAACTACAACGAAAAACAAATACTTAATGGTGTCTACAAATGTGTAGAAGAATATGAACCTTTACATGTCATTACCACCGATATAACCATAGAAAATGAAATGAAACCTTTAGGAATTCATTATGTAAATAGCAAAGATATGGCTAAACCAGGAGAAGCTTTAGATATCAAACATATACAAATATTTGAATTGAGAAATGTAGAGAACTTTAATTTAACCGGAGAATTGTATACAACTACTAAGATAAATGGCCAAGAATTCAAAATTGTGGCAATACATCCCAATCGTACGGTAATTTTGACCACTAACTATGAGGAAGAAAATGAAAGAATGATTAAACATCGTAGTAAATTGGAATTATCGGAAACAGCTTGGATTGGTTATAATCTAGAGATGAGTAATTATACAGTGGTAAGAAAAATTTGTATATAAAGTTTAATCTATTTGAGTTTTTTTTTAACTTTAAATAAATATACTTGAATAATAATGTTTTTATGACCCGACGGCATACTCTCTGATATTTACTTTGTAAGGATAGTTGCATTCAAATATTGGCAGCGATTTAGCTATCGTTCAACAATTTTCTGAGCCTTTTATTGCCAATACTATCCACAAATTTGAGTCTCAGTATACTTTATATGATACGCGACCGAATGAGGAAAATACTGCATCTGTAGCGAAGAGTTTGGGTGAAGATTTTTTCTTTGAGGTTATGTGAAGTCTCAAGTTTTCGTCGATAAGTCATCAACAATTCAATACTTGAGAGTCATTAGTCACATAATTGGCGAGATACGGGTATCAATGCTGGAAATTGTGAAATTCGAAAGGGACCTACTACGGCGTCGTTGCTGCGAACATTTGAATCAAATTATATTTGAAAAGTAAAGGCCAGAAAGTATTTTTCCGGATCATAGTAAAGACTTCAACATATAATTATATTTCAAGTGGTTTATTTAAAATTAAAAAGTCTCTATATGAATCACCCTTTACATTTCAGTTTCAGTTAAATTTTCTTTTTATTACAATTCAAATATCTTTTTAGCCCGGAAATGATTCACGCAAATTTGTTATTGATCTTTCTTATCCCAAACGTACTTTATCCACTGAAGGTTGGTATTATATAACCGAAAGTAAATTCTTCTCTGATATAGAATTCAAATGGACCAATCCCGAATCTTTCGATAAAGTTTTGAAAGTAGTTCGTACGTCAGTTTTATGGCAAGATGAACCATTGCGTAGAGGAGACAAAGATCGTCAGTCTTTATTGGTAACTATAGGTCATCCTTATCTAGAGAAAGATGTTACTTTGAAGGGCAATTATTATCGTGGTAATGTGGAATTGCTTAAGACCGATTTGGTCATTGATTATTCAGAAGATAAAAATCATGCTATTGTTTTGGGTGCTGTACTAAAGGATATGTATCAAGAAATTGGTTATACCAATTATACCTTTAAATTCTTTGCTCATCATGTAGCCTCGGAACTGGATGTACAGGTTAATGGTACTATGGCTGCCAAATCTTCTTACTATAAAACTGAATCTTATGCTAATTACAAGCGTTCATTCTATCCTGAAAAGCATGGAAAATTTTTGGCTTTATTGGATTTAAATCGCAAGGAAATTGAATATATTGTAAGTTAACTTCTATTAAATTTGAGAATTTAAATTAATTTTCTTATTTTTTTATTTCTAGCGCAATTCTCCTTATCGTTCTGTAAGAGTTTGGGGCATACCCACCATTAGTCATCCTGTTTATGGTCTTAATGCTACAATTTGGGATACTCCTGATACCAATAATACAGGATACATTTTTGTAGACATTTTGCATAAATACGCCCGTGCTGAGGTCAATTTAACCGAAGATGCCAGCCAGAACTTGCAACTCGTAGGTTCTATACCCGATGCCCGCAGTGGATATTTGGATATTTGGAGAAATTATGAAGAAATACGCATTATTGATGTTAGTTCCTATTTGAAAATGAATCATTCACGCTTGATTACTGGTCGCTTCCATTGGCGCCCTAAAATCAAACAAGAAATTAAAGACAAATTCCATGCTCTAGGATCCTCTGTTTACAATTCTTTCTCGGAAGGTATAGACTTTTGGGTTAAATCTTTATATAGTGAGACTATAGAAGCCGTTGGTGTTATTTGGGATACTTCTAAGAGCTATAATCAACATTTCTTTGATGACATAGGCCAATTGAGAATTTTGGAAGAAGATTTGGAGGACTTACGTTTATTTGTCAATCAATCATATGAAGCTAATGATTTCTATATCAAAACAGTAGTAAACTTCACTTTAACCATCATAGATGAATTGGCTATAAGAGATCATATTGAATCCTTGCCCAAAATATTTACAGAACTATGGCAGGCTATGGGTGATTCTGGCAAAGCCTTGCGCAATAGTGTTGTATGGCTGATAGAAACTGTTAAAAAGACTTATAATAATGTTTTAGAAGCCATTAGTTGTTTCTTCCATGGTGATTCTTTGCAGTACCTCTCAGGCTTATTGGAAAAGGGTGTCCATAAATACGAAAAATTTATTAAAGATTTACATATTTCCTTTATAAAATATGTGGAAAACTTATGGAACAAATTTTGGAATATGACGTCCAATTATTGGCGGGGTGTTTTAAAACGTTTGGAACCTCATATTTTCAAATTTATCAGTTATGTAGAATCCGCTTTGTGGGATTTAAGCAAAGAATTATTTGATTTTATTTACAAGAGAACTAATGAATTAGCAGAGTCACCTTATTTCAATAAAGTGTCCAGTTTTACCCAAGATGTAGATCGTTTATATAGAGATATTAAATCTCATGATGCTATAACCAATATCAAAAAATATTCCTTAATTGCTTGGAATTTCATTAAGGAAAAATACTTTAAATTAGTGCCATTTGGGGCGGAACTCAATGAAGTTCTTACCGAGATATGGGAAGAGATTAAAGAATTGCAGAAAATAGAACAAGTGGAAGTGATGATTCAAAAGTGTAAGGAAATTATGGCCAAGCTGGAATGGGTAGCTGAAGAGATACAATTTGAAGTCAGATTACATGAATTGTATGCTTTGATAGCCAATAAATTACGCAATTATGCTACCAATGCTTTAGAAACAGCTGATATGTATAGAGAAGCTAAAACTAAATTCGTATTTGATCCTGAAATGGGTATAATAGATTTGGAACAAAAATTGCCTATGTCTTGGCATGCCTTCAATGAGACTCCTAAATTTGAAGAGATACCAGAATATAAATTATTGACTAAGGTTCAAAATTTAATGAGCACCACAAATTCTTCGGTCATTCGTAATATTTTCAATATGAGACAGCATTTGGATCCTAAGACCTGGTTGCCGCCCTATTACTGTAAGTGAAAAATTGTTTAATTAAAAAAATTCTGTATTCTATTCAAAATTTTTTATTATTTTAATTTTTAGCTCGCGCCTTGTTGATAGACTCACGTCATTACATGACCTTTGATAAACGTTTTGTGGGCTTGAATTTGCGCTTCGAACAAATGTCGGGCAGCCAACGCAATCGTCAGTGCTCATATTTGTTGACTCATGATTTCTTCCAGGGCAATTTCACTCTAATGCTAGAACCTTCGGTAAATGTTAAAGAATTTCCCAAAAAACATTAATCTTGAATGACATTTTTTATATATTTTAGACCACTATCAGTAATAGTGATGCCGTGGCCACACGAAAATTAAACTTTATAGCCAATGGTGAATTAATAGAAATTGATTTGGGCACAGATGTAAGTAAAATCTCTTGGAATTCTAATATTGAATAAACACGATGCTAATAAATTTCCCTTGCTTTTAGCTTATAACCATTAATGGCGATCAAAAATCTTTGCTACCCTTAAAACTCAATGATGTTACTATTGCCCGTGATCTAGACGTTTTATCTATTACATCCGATACTGAATTCAGTTTAAGCTGTAATGTTCAATTCGATTTATGTTGGTTCGAAGTTAGTGGCTGGTATTTCGGCAAAACTGCTGGTGTTTTGGGTACCATGAATAATGAAATCTATGATGAGTTCACTACCTCCAAAAATCAAATTACTAAAAATCCTTCGGAATTCACCGACTCTTGGAGTGTACAAAATTGTAAGCAAAAAATGAAACCCAGTTCCGTGAAACCATCAATACCAGAAGAAGTTAGCAAAGTTTGTGATCATTACTTCAAATCGGGCATGTTATCGGCCTGTGCTGATACTGTGGATATACAACCTTTCTATGATATTTGTTTGGATTTAGGCAGTAATTCCAATGCTGTACGTCCTGGTCATCCAGCTAATAAAGGAGCCTGTACGGCTGCCTTGGCCTACATAGAGGCTTGTACCAGTGCCAAGATACCCATGAGAGTACCAGATCAATGTGTTTAGTAAGTTTATTTATTTTATTTTATAACCTAACACTTAAAATGGATGTTTTTAAATTTATTTTAGCTGCCAACTTACTAATGGCTCTTATGTGCCTGAGGGTACTTTTGTTGAATTGAGTGGCACGGAAGTGCCTCGCAGCAGTGATATTGTATTTATAGTGGAAGCTAAACCCTGTAATACTAATTTAAAGGAGAATAAGAATATTATGGCTATTGTATCCACCTTAGAGGAACAATTACTGGCTCATAAAATCACAAATAATCGGTACATATCTTTGTTGAAATACTAAAATAAATATGAATTCTAATTTTTCTTTCTGTTACCATTTTAAGCTATGCCGTGGTTACTTTTGGTGGTGTAGCTCCTTTCTGCAAACCCCGCAGCATTTATTATGAAAACTCCGTCTTCACCCATGATTTCAATAAACTGGCCCAATATTTCGCTCACATAGACACCTCCAATGGCACCAACAATGATATATTACAGGCCATTTCCACGGCCTCACGTTTGAACTTCCGTCCCGGTGTTTCGAAAACTTTCATACTCCTTTCCTGCAGTGATTGTGCCGCTCGTCATATGCGTTTTGATTACAGTTCTATTTTACAATATATGCGTGAAGAGGGTGTTAATTTACACATTTTGGCTGACACAGAGTTTGAATTTGAAAAGACTCGTAAATTAAGACATTTCTTTGGTCTTGATAGGGAATTGGTATATTCGAAACGTTTCCCTGAAGGAGATAATGTCACGAGAACACAATTACGTATACCCAAGAATAATTTGGGTATTTGTATTCCCCTGGCTTTGGAGACAAATGGTTCGGTGTTTAGTGCTCGCAAATTGTTGCCCAAATTTAAATATCCCATCAAGAGATTTGCTACCATATTTGCAAAACGAGTTGCCAAAAGTGCTGCTCCACCAGCCAGTCAAACTTGCGAGTGTTCGGGTCACAATACGGGTGTTTCGTATATGGCCTGTTCTCCCAGTATAGATGCGGTGGAAGAATTAGATATTGAGGATTATGTAAGTGTATTTTTTTTCTCTTAAACAAAAATTTTTTAATTAAATTTTTCTTAATTTTAAAAGGATTTCCATTTTAATGGCTGGGACTGGGATGATGTTTCAAATGAAATGGATATTTAACTTTAGTAAAATGTAAATCAGTTGTCATTTTTAATTAGCTATTAAGTTGAAATTTTATATATGTATGTAATTTTCATATAATGTGTTTTGAATTTTATACTTTTTGTTATAAATAAATTTATGAAAATGAAATTAATTAAGTATAACGGTTAAATAAAACAAATTGTATTTATAAACCAATTTAGTAAAGACACCAACCATGCAAACTTTCAAACGGTTAACAGTTAAATAAAAAGCTTTTATTTGAAGCTTTATATAAATTATATTTAAAGCTCTTTTAAAAAAGCTTTTAATTTATTACTTAAAGTTTCATAACCTCATACACACAACGGAAATATTCAATTATTTATTCAGATTAAAAAATAAAGGCTACAAGTGTAATTGCAAAATCTCGTCTACATCCATAATACGCACACTTATGCATTTATGTTTATAATAAAGATACATATATATAGATGTGTGTGTATATATGTTTGTATAACTATGAGTACATTTTGAGTATAATTGAATAAGAAAAAGTTCGTTAAACTTTGAGCACTCGATTTCCAATGATTGTCAACGTTTTCCTCTACATTGAAGACCATAAACTAATTTCCTAAGTATGTATGTATGTATATTTGTATGTATGGATGTATGTATACGTATACACATGATTTGTGGTTGATATTCTTTTTCATTTTCTTACTCTTCAAAATGACCTATAAACGGTCACTGGCTTATTGAAAGTTTTCTTTATTTGATGCAATATTTTATAGACTTACATTTTTTTCTTTGGGAGATATTATACCAGCTGTTTATTACATTATATTTGTAAATATTTATTTTGAAAATTAATTAAATAATTCGGTTATAATATGTAACGGTGTAACGGTTATGGGTCAATAAGAGTGTAAATAAAATCCCTTGATAAACTGTTGCACTTTGTGGGGCAATATGTATGTAATTAGGTCGTATACATGAGGAAGGTTATTTGTATATACATAGATCCATATTTGTTACAGAAATACAGTTTTAGACGCATACATACATACTTTAGAATTTTTTACACAGGACATTTAGACAGGAGTAAAAAATAATAAAATAAAAACTTTTACAAATTTATTAAAAATTTCCTCAAGAAATATCGAGAAATAATAGCTTATTTATTAAGCTATGTACGAGTTGCAAATAATATAGAAAGCAATATTATGGTGATAAATAAATTTGTCATATTTACAATTTAGCAGTGAGAAAATTTTCCCTTTTTGAGGGAATTTTGAAATAAAATTTAGGACAAGAAAAAAAATAAAAATGGAAAAATGTGCAATATTATCATATACACTTATTTAAGAATAAAATCTTAATTTATCGAAAAAAATGTTTTCCCTTTTTTGTATAAACACAACAAGCCCGGTCCGGAAAGTTCCGCAATGCGGCTCGGTTAAAAAACAAATTTTATTTTAAATTCTCGCCTGAGTTTTTGTTGCTCTTATTTTCTCACAAAAAAAAAAAAAACCACATTTTTTAAAAATTTATATAAATTTCGTAAGCAAAGTTTAAACAAATTTGAAGTATAAATAGAAATGAAAAGAAAATGAACAAAATTGTTATTTATTTCCCGTTGCCGTCTAAGATTTTATTTAATTTAACAATTCAGGCTATATAAACAGGTATCCGGACTTGTTGTGTTTATATATTTTACGTAAATTTTCAGTTTATTTTTAGTACCTATTAAAATATTCATTTATATAATGAAATATTTTTGTATAAAAAATTTTATTGTTTACTAAAAATAGCAATTTTAAGGAGGAGGGAAAATTAGAGGGTTTTTTTCCGAACATAAGGAAAAAAAGAAAATTTTTTTACAAACAAGAGAGATTTTTCTTAATTTAGGTCTGGCATCATTGCAACATGTTGCTATACAAATTGCATACCTGAATTTCCTTTTTCGCCTTAATTCATTATCAACTTATTGCCAACAACAAGTTGTTTCTTTTTACCTTAATATTTTTGTAAGTTTTTATTAAAAATTGTATACAGAAATGTGGTATTTTTTTTTATTTATATACATGTTGCTATATACATGTTTATATACATTATTGTATTTTTGTTAAGAAAAATTATATTTTCTTGTCTGCAAGATATTGCAATTGCTTTAACAGCAGCATGTTGCTAAACAATTTTTATTTTAAATTAAATTTTCTTTTTATTACGAAAAATATGTGATTTTTTAGTGCGCAACATGTTGCAATTATCCTAAAAAAAACATGTTGCTAACAATTTTGTAAAGAAATTTTTAATACAATTCCTTTTTATATAGAAAAAAATATATTATTCTAGTCCACATCTTTTAATTTTAAATTTAGTTTTTTTTATTAAGCAAAAATATAATTGTTTAGTCTTCAACACGTTGCAATTGTCTTGATAGCAACATCTTGCTAAAAAATTTTGTGAACCTAGTTTTATTTAAAATTCAATTTCTTTTTATGAAGAAAAAATGATAAAAATGTTGTAATATCTACATGTTGCTAAACAATTTTGTAAACATTTTTTTTTTTTAATTCAATTTGGCTATTAAAATGTTAGCAATTCATAGATTTTTTTATCAAAATTCATGTTGCAAATTCATTTTTCAAAAATATATATTGTTGCTTAACATATTTGTTACCAGAATAATATAAAACGATCGTTTTTCTTCATTTATTTAACGAGCAATATGATGATAAACAAAAAGCAACTTTTAATTTAAGAAAAAATTATTTACTTTTTTTCAATAATGTTTGCTGCAATAAGCTATGATTGTTTTGTAGCAACATATTGCTCTACAATCTTGACATTTTTTTACATGTTTTTATTTAAATTGGAAAAATAATCATTTTTGCAATAAAAATATTGTTGATGTTGTTCTATAAATCAATTACTAAAACTGTAAGAAAAGCAAGAACAATTATGAATAAAATCATTTAAATCCGTGTGAAATTAAACGATTTTCACAATATCTCACTTATTGGCAACATGTTGCTAAGGAACTGTATCTCTTCAAGGTAGGGAGAAATTGTGTATTATTATTACTATTATTATTATTTTTTTTTTTTTTAATTTAAGGAAGAAATTTATTTTTTATTTTTGTCAATTTAAACACATTTTTTGTCTGCAACATGTTGTTATTGAATTGCTGGTAACGTGTTGATGAGCTAATTTGAATATACAACATTGAGCTTTCATTTTTAATTCCAATTAAAGTTCTTTTAATGTACTAACAGCATCAATAGGTGAAGTGCCTGTGAAAGCAATATTTTGCTTGCAAATAAAATTAAACCGATTTTTTCACTTAGAAATTTTACGAGTTGTATTACTGGCAACTTGTTGCTAAGCAAATTTTTATCTTAAATTTAGAAAAAGTGTTATTTTTTCAATTAATAAAACTATAAACATTAAAGTAAATAAATTTTTGATAGCAACATAACCCTCTTATTTTGGTAGCAACATGTTGCTAAACTTATTTGTGTATAAAACTTTCAACAATTTTTTATTAAAATTATTTTTTTTCAATTTTATACTTTATTTTGTATTTTGTTATTATTTATACTCATTTTCTATTTTTATTATTGGTAACATGCTGCTTAACAAATTTATCTTTTCAATTTGAAAAAGAAATATTTTTTTCATTTTTGTAAATTGTTTTTATGTTAGCAACATGTGTAATTGTCTTTCTAGCAATATGTTGCTAAACTAATTTATATATAAAATTTTAAAAACTTTATATTTTGAATTCAAAATATACTTTTAAATATTGATTTTTTTCTATTGTGGTACAAGAGAATTTTTTTAGTTTTAATGATATTAAGTAGAAAATATTTTCAATTGTAGTACTAGTAATATGCTGCTTAATAAATTTATAATTTTTATTTAGAAAATAATTTTTAAACCAATATACCATAATAGTTTTTATAAGCAAGAAGTTCCCTGAAATGATTTGTTCAGAATTTTCTTATTTAAAAATAAATTTGTTTAATTTTTTTTTCTGATATTTAAAAAAATAGAGTCTTAGCTTCCTGGTTTTGAATTAAAGCATAAAACTTTATAGGCAACAAGTTGCCAGAAATGGCTTTTTTTAAATTAAGAAAAAAAAAAATCATAATAATGAAAATTTTAAATTTACATTCAACTTGTTGCTGATCACATGTTGCCAGCAAATAATTCATAAAAACTTGATTTTTATTATTTTTTTTTTTCTATCATCATGTTGCTAACCTAGTTTTTGTCAACATTTAAGCAATGCAAATTTCATTTTTATTTCAATTAAAAAACAAACTTGCATATATTTAATTTGTTGCGGACAATATGTTCAATAATTTAATTTGTTTGCACTAGAAGGTTAAAAATAATTAAAAAATTAACTATAAAATAATATTAAATTATATTGGCAACATGTTGCTTAGGAATTTTAATTCTTTAAATGTCTCCAAAGTAGAATTTTTAAAGATTATGAAAATTATGTAATTGAGTCTCGAAAAGTGATTTTTAGACTCTTCGAGACCCCTGTGAGCTACTTTTTTTGCCTTACTTGTAAATATGCCAATAAATACATACAATTATTATTAGTTTTCTAATTTTTTCCACCACTAAATACGGGCTTACCTACAATCCTCTTATTTCAAAAACATATACTAACATATGTCAACTTAACCATGTCAACCTCTACTTTTCAACATAACGACTATTCGTGGTATAAAACCCAATTAGTTAAAGATTTAATGATGCTGAGATGAAAGTAATGAAATAGAGATTTCTTTTGAATATTTAAATCATTATTAATACTGAATTAATTATTGTTCAATGATTTGTTAACATGATATTGTCGTTTGTTTAAAAACAAAATTGAAAATTTATATATTATATTTTGAACATATAAACACATATGATAAAGATACTTAAAGCTATTTTTAAAAAATAATACATACACACATACATATAGAAAAACTTTTTAACTAAACGCCCACTTCTGTTTAAGTTTTGCTATTCCATAAAATTTATTTTATTTATTTATCTATTCTATTTAAATTTATAAAAATAACTGAGGCGTCCCAGAAGAAAAATAAGCTGCACAAAAATAAGAGTCCTTAATATTTTCTGGCTTCTTTTCCTATATTTTTTCTAGTCATTTTATTGAAAATATTGTTGTGGCAGATTGATTAGTGTGTATGTGTATGTGTGTGTGTTTTTTTTTTTTTTAGAATATTTACAACCCCTTTTAAGTTTAATGAAGAGTAAACTACTGGAAAATGATTGGTTTCTAGAAAATTTTCAGGAAACGGAAGAATTTGACGTTGCAACCACAATGGTGTTGAATGATGAACATGATTAGAAAAGTAGAAACTTAAACACATATTCATACTAACAGTTAAGTAATTATATATATATGTACATGCAAACTCGTATGCATGTATGTATGTATGTAATTTGACTTGAAGAATTCTTGTTAAAAACTGTTTCCAATATTCGAACACAGGTTCTATTTTTATTTTATGTACTTACTACTCATACATTAACAAACGTCTATCCCTTTTAAAATTATTGTACATACGTCAGAAGAATCTTATGAAGAATTTTCTTACTTTATTTTATTTATTCTTTTATTATTATTTTTTTATTTTCCTTCTTTCGTACTCTTTAAATAAATTACTTAAGGTTCCTTAAATTATTAACTGAAATAAGACTGGCTCTTTACAAGTACAAACACTTAGGAATATATCGTATATCCTTACACATATACAAACATATATAGCAATATAGTGCTTACATATGAATAAAATTACTTATGTTGTATGCTCTAATGTTTATGTGTTTCTTTACTAAAATTGTTCATGAGCAAGAAATTGTTATAATTTGAAAATATAAAATAAAACTTTAGTATCATCTCCTCAACATGAATTACAACTCAGAGAGCAATGGATATTTAAACAGCACTCAGCTGTAGGGAAATATTTTAAAAATGTTGTTCTAATTTCTTAAATTGTTACATTTTCATGTTAATGATGATTTTTTTTTTTAACTCTAGCTCGTTATAAACATTTTGCTTTTTTGCAAGATACAAAAACACTTCCGCCCAATCGAAAAAAAAAAGGGAGGGGGGGTAAAAGGTGAAAGTTGTTCTCTTAAAATGAAATTTTCGATAAATTTTCTTACTATATGAAATTTTCGAACATTTTTCTTTTTTATACAAAATTCGATAAATTTTCTTCTATACAAGATTTAAAAAATGTTCTTTTTATACAAAATTTTCTTTTCCATACAAAATTTTTGATAAATTATCTTTTTATAGGAAATTTTCGATAAATTTTTTATAATATACAATAATTTTTCTTTTCTTTTTATACATGATTTTCGATAAATTTTCTTTTATACGAAATTTTTGACAAATAATTTTCCTTTTATAGAAAATTTCCTACACATTTTCCTTTTATAGAATATTTTTGATTACAGTTGGATAAAATTTCTATTTATAGATAAATCTTCTTTTTACAAAAGTTGTGATAAGTTTTATTTTTACAAAAAATGTTTGATTTTTTTTTATTATTGAAAACGCTATAAATTTTCTTTGCACATTTTTTTTATAGAAAATTTCCGATAAATTTTCCTTTTACAGAAACTTCGATAAATTTTCTTTTTAGGGAAACTTTGATAAATTTTCTTTTCACAGAAAATTTGTGCTAAATTTTTATTTTTACACGAAATTTACGATAATTTTTTTTTATACGAAATTTACGATAAATTTTAATTTTCGATAAATTTTCGTTTTAAACAAAATTCTCGATAAATTTTTTATACATTATTTTTTTTATACAGTATTTATAAGAAATTTTACCATTTCCTTTTATAGAATATTTTCGATTAATGTTCGATAAAATTTCTATTTATAGAAAATATTCGATATATGTTCTTTTTATAAAAGTTGCGATTAATTTTCTTTATACGAAAATATTTGATTTTTTTATAAAAAAATTTTGGATAAATTTACTTTTTAATTTTCGTTAAATTTTATTTTTATCCAAAATTTCCGATAAATTTTCTTTTATAGAAATTTTTTGATAAATTTTCTTTTTATACGAAATTTAATTTTTTAGAAAATTTTCTATAATTTTCTTTTCGATTTCCGATAAATAATTACCTCCTTAGAAAATATTTTCGGTTCATATTCTTTTATATAATTTTTAAAATATATCGGAAATAATATTTTTATAAGAAATTTTCGAAAACATTTTTTGATACAAAATTTTAGTTGAATTTTATTTTTATACGAGAATCTTCGATAATTTTTCTTCTATTTAAAATGTTTAATAAATTTTCTTTTTATTTGAAATTTTCGATAAATCTTCTTTCATAAAATTTTTTTTTAATAATTTTCTTTATAGAAATTTTCCATACATTTTCTTTTTACAGAATATTTTCGAATAATATTCGATAAAATTTCTATTTATAGAAAACATTCGATTAACCTACTTTTTGATTTTTTATAGAAAATAGAAAATTTTGTATAAATTTTATTTTTATAAATAATTTGCGCTAAATTTTCTTTTTATAAAAAAATTTTCGTTAAATTTTCTTTAAAAAAAAGGTCTATAAATTTCTTTTCGATTTTCGATAAATTATATTTTAATAAAATATTTTCTATTCATATCATTTTATAATTTTTAAAATATATCGGAAATTATATTTTTATAAGAAAATTTCGATAAATTTTCTTTTTATGGATAATTTTCGTTAAATTTACTTTTTGTATGAAATTTTTGTTGAATATTTTTTTTAATTTTTCATTGAATTTTCTGAAGAAAATGTTCGTATTTTTTTTAAGAAAATTTTCGTCAAATTTTGTTTTAAAGAAAAATTTCGCAAATTTTTTTAAATTTATTTTTTTTTAAGATAAGTCGATAATTTTTTATAGAAAACTAAATATTTTTTATAGAAAATTTTCGATAAATTTTCTCTTTTTACGAAATTATCGAAAAATTTTCTTTGCTTTACGAAATTTTCGATAAGTTTTCTTTTTTTAACGAAATTTTCGTTAAATTTTCTTTCTATACAAAATTTTCGCTTTATCATTAAACCTTCTTTTCATAGAAAATGTTCTACAAATTTTCTTTTTTGAAGAAAATTTTCGATAATTTTCTTTTTATTTGAAATTTTCGATGTATTTTCTTTTTATAGAAAAAGCTTTTTGACTTTTCTTTTTATAAAAAATTTTTGATAAATTATGTTTTCACAAAAAAAATTTCGATAAATTTTCTTTTACAGAAAATTTTCGATAATTTTTCTTATCATAGAAAATTTTCGATAAATTTTCTTTTTATACAAAACTTTCGATAATTTTCTTTTTATGGAAAATTTTACTTCAGTTTTCTTTTTATGGAAAATTTTAGTTAGTTTTCTTTTTATATAAAATTTTTGTTAAATATTATTTTGTAATTTTTCGTTGATTTTTTTAAAGAAAATTTTCATATTTTCCTTTTAAATTTTCGTCAAATTTCTTTAAAGAAAAATTTCGATAATTCTTAATAGAAAGATAATATTTTTTTATAGAAAATTTTCTTTTGATAGAAAATTTCATTTTAAACGAAAATTTTCGATAATTTTTTTTTTTTTTTTAACGAAATTTTCGTTAAATTTTCTTTCTATACAAACTTTTTCCTTTCATAGAAAATGTTCAATAAATTTTCTTTTTTAAAGAAAATTTTCGATAATTTTCCTTTTATATGAAATTTTCGATGCATTTTCTTTTAATAGAAAATGTTCATTGATTTTTCTTTTTACAAAAAATATTCAATATATATTCTTTTTACAGAAAATTGTCGATAATTTTTCTTTTTATAGAAAATTTTGTATAAAAAGAAAATTTATCGAAAATTTTATATTGAAAATTTTTTGTAAAAAAAAAATCAATGAAATTTTTTATTTAAAGAAAATGAATCGAAAATTTCAAATAAAAAAAAAATATCGAAAATTTTCTTTTAAATTTTTGATTTTTTTATATAATTTTTGATAATTTTTTTTTTATAAAAAATTTTCATTAAATTTACTCTTCATAGAAAATTTTATAGAAAATTTTCGTTAAATTTTGTTTTTGTGAAAAACTTTTTAGTAGTATTTCCACATAAACTAAATTCTATATAAATACATATATCTCTAACTTTGGATGTACATATACGTCTTTATATAATGGCTAATATATGTATGTATATAAAATTTTCTTGAAATATGTTTCCATGTATCTCTGTATATGTAAAATTTTATATAAGTGTTTTACGTCATCTTAATTTGTGTCACTTCAAGCAAAAATACTCATAAGAACAAGATGATGATAACTTTCGTCTTGAAGTAAATTGCGTAGTGGTGGCGAAAGGAAGAGAGGAAACATACACAAACACACAATTAAAATAACTTAAAGTAAAAATTATACACAGGTAGTCAACAAGCTCTGAGAACTAATCTAAATCTATAATTTTCGAAATGAAAATGAAAAATTGAAAATCTTTAAACGAAGCTACTTTTACATACACTCATACAAACACACGTACATATAAATGTATACATGTTAAGAAAGGACGTTAGTTAAAGTTTGTTGTTTTTTTGTTTTTTTTTTTTTTGTTTTTTTTTTTTTTGTTTTTTTTTTTTTTTTTTTTGTTAAAGGATTTATGGTTAATTATTGGTTTTAACCCTAGAAACTTTGAAATATCTTTTTAACAAATATTAGTTGTGTTTTTTGAAATTTATCTATATTTTATTTATTTTATTAAAGTAACTCACATATATTTTTAAAATTGCCTTGAATGAATTTTCTTAATATATATATATATATATATATATATTATTTTTCTAATTTTGAAAGAAACTTTATATTCAAAAATTTCCTTGAATTAGTAAAGATGTCAAGGCTATTTAAGTATATAAACTTGAAATTTTTCTGTGATGAATATGCGTTTTCGTTCTCTTGCTTGTTTGCTTTGCTTTGTGTCTTATTAAACGTAAAAGATTTGTAAGCAAAACTCGTAGAAAAAAACATTTTTTACTTTTAACAATTTATATTTGAAGATTGTCTTCGGGAAATATTAAGAAAATGTAGCCAAAAATAAGTAAAGATTACAAAGAGTTTAAGAGAAATAAAAACCTTTTTCAATGTTTATTTAAAAAAACAAAACTACAGAAAAGTAATATTTAAGGGCATCAAGAAAAAAAAGCTAACGAACCAATAATGAAAGGATATTTGAATATTTATATTTGGAAACAAATAAAAGTGACTTATTACAAATAGAGAAAAAAGAAAGAATTGGATAACAATTTGGTAAACTCATATTGTAATTAATTGCACAACAGTTATTATTTTTTTTGGAAACAGAATTCTGTATTTATCCCACTTAGTACCCCAAAATTTTAAATTTTTGAAAAATTTGTATAACTCCTTCCAACTCACACTATTAAAGAATCTAAAAAGTGGAGGACATAGTGGGATACATTATCTATTATCTCCAAAAAGTTTCATCCACCCACGTTGCCCTGTTTCTCTGGAATCTTTATTTATCTCACTCAAAATCTCAAATTTTAAATTTTGGAAAAATTTGTATAACTCCTTCCAACTCACACTGTTAAAGCACCTGACATAGTGCGATACCTTATCTATCATCTACAAGAAGATTTGTCCGCCCACGTTGCCTTGTTTCCCTGGAATCTGGATTCATTCCACTTAGTACCCCAAATTATAAATTTTTTAAAAAATTTGTATAACTCCTTCCAACTCACACTATTAAAGAATCTAAAAAGTGGAGGACATAGTGGGATACATTATCTATCATTTTCAGGAATTTTTGTCCGCCCACGTTACCCTGTTTCTCTTGAGTCTGGATTCATCCCACACCGAATCCAAAATTTTGAATGATCGTCAAATTCATGTTTTAAAATCACTGCTTATAAAGTGGCCTGAATTTAAGATATGTGAGCATATTTCCTAATTGTAGCTATTTTCTGGACCCATTTAATCCAAAAATGTGGTCCTAATTCCATTTTCATTGGATATATCAGTTTTTCTATGCTTAACAGAGCTATGTTATCGAGTTAACAGAGCTCTGTTAAATAACACGATTTGTGTCTAGGTTTATAAATTTGAAAATTTATCTTCACACACATGATTTAGAGACACATCCCATCACCTGGCAACGCTGCTTTAAATATATGCTGATTGTTGCTTTCAATTATTCCCTAACAAATATTTATTTTTTAATGGCCTATTTATAGACCTTTCACACTACAGTATTTTCATAATTGTAAAAAACTCAGACATTATTGTTTCATTTGTTTCAAATACATTCATGTTAAATTAAGAGTCTATATGAAAATATAAACAACTAAATAAAAAAAAATAAAATAAACAACTTGGTAAACCAATTGATGAAGGACAAATTAAAATACACTCTTACCCAGCGGGACAGGAGGCAAACGATTTACATATAAAAATTTCCTTAAGGGGGGAGAAATTATTATTTTAGTTGTTGTTGGAAGTTTTTTTTTCGTTGCTTTCTTTTTAAATAAACAAATCAATATTTTTTCACCTGACTGCTTTTATACGAACAAAGAAACATTATGACACATGTCAGCTACAGATACTCGTACTAAATCTACAACATTTATTCAACAACAAGATACTACGATGACGATGAGTGTATGCCAAACAACAGCCAACAAAGTACACAAATAGAATAGAATATTATTATTACTGACGCTGTGACTGTTAAGCCAATAGAGCTTAAAATGTATGTAGCTCTGGAAGTAATAAACATGGAACCTTAAATGCATGCATGTTTATATAATTTTGAAAACAGGAGTGCCACATGAGAGTATAGAAACAATTTCCGCACCAAATAACTTTTATAATCTAAATTAATACCACAGCAATGATGATGATGATGATGAAAACGATAATGATAATGATGATGTTGATGAAGAGGATTAGCGTACAAACATCCTTTACATCTACATACGAGTATATAAAAATGAAATATGTTTGTCTGTTTGTTGGCTTATAGACTCCTAAACGACTGAACCGATTGTCCTGAAATTTTTACAGTAATATCACATGAGCCCAAAAAATAAAATATTATTTTTTCGATAGGCGCAGGGGAAGTGGTACCCTCCCTAGGATACCAATATTAAGTATCTGATATCATAAGAGCAGCTGCACCCATTTTCATGAATTTTTTGTAGTAGGATCTTCTGAGTAACGAAATTGAAGTAAGATAGCTGCAGAGGGAGTGGTACCCCCTCTTAGGACGCCAATGTTTAATATCGCATATCTTAAGAACTGTTATAGTGAGAATGTTAAAACTTGGTAGGAGTTAATCTTATGATAAACTACACCTTTGAAAATTAAAATAGAGGGTGCAGGCGAGCAATACCGCCATATGATGCTATAAATAAATTAAATCATAAAAAAATACGAGGGCGGATCAATAAGTCCGTGACTTTTTGAATGAAACACAGTTTTTTTGCAGAACAAAAATTTACTTTTCAACATAATCTCCTTTTAACACAATACACTTAGTCCAACGTTTCTCCAGTTTTTGTATCTCTTCCAAAAAATATGATTTTTCGAGGTCCTTAAAATAGGCATTTGTTTGGTCAATAATTTCATCGTTGGAGCTGAATCTCTTTCCACCGAGCCATTTCTTTAGGTTTGGAAATAGGAAGTAGTCACTAGGGACTAAATCCGGAGAATTTGAGGTACCAATTCGTAGCGCAATTCATAGAGTTTTACCATTGAGACCACACACGTGTGCATTATCTTGATGAAAAAGAACTTTTTTCTTGGCCATATGGGGTCGTTTTCTTTTTAAATCCTCATTAAATTGGTCTAATAAGTTGGCATAATATTCGCCGTTTATTGTTTTTCCCTTCTGAAGGTAATCGCTGTGGATTATCCCGCGTGCATACCAAAAAACTGTTGCCATCACCTTATTGGCCGACAAACTTACCTTGGCCTTCTTCGGAGCAGGTTCACCCGGAGAAACCCATTGTTTAGACTGCTGCTTGCTCTCCGGAATACAGCAATGGATCCATGTTTCATCCACAGTTACAAAACCCTGCAAAAACTCATTCGAATTGCGATTAAACAACTCCAAACAATCCTTTGAAGTTGTCACACGGCACCCATCTTGCAGACAACTTTCTTAAACCCAGCTGATCATTTAAAATCGAAACCACACTGCCATAAGAAATGCCTATGGCATCAACAATCTCACGCACTTTTACTCTTCGGTCGGCCAACACCATATCGTGGATTTTTTCGACATTTTCGGGTGTACTTACCTCAGTATTTATCGAGCTTTTCCTTGGTTTGATTGACGGTTTTTTTTTTCGCAAAAAATAATGTAAATTCACTTTTTTCCATTTTTAGAAAAATACACGAGGTTGTATGTTTTGAACAGCTGTTAAACGCAAAGTAAATGACGACACTTGCTCAAAATTTGACAGTAGTCTCTTAACAGGTGGTACTTGATGGAAATAGTGTTGCATTTCATATAACAGTACAGCGAAGCGCACCGGTTTAAGCTAGTGGCATATATATTTGTATCTTTTGTAGTTGCTATTGAATATTCCCTACCAAGTGAATTGGGTTCAAATCTTATTTTTAGATTTTATACTATAGTCAGTTCTTTTTTTGCTTTATTTTATTTGTTATCTAAACTTGTAACAAGTTATATAAAAAAAAACAAGCTACATAAAAACAAACCCCCTCTTCTGCTTGGCACAATGTCTAAAATAATTTTACTCGCACCTATAGAACTTTTCAATGAATATCAACGTCTACGCTGGAGCATTAAGATAAATACTTTATGTCAAATGTTGTCTATGGTTTTTTTTATGGGAATGTTGTAAGGAGATTTATGTTTTAAATTTAAAGTTTAAAATTTTATTTGAGACGAATTTTATTAAGGCTACACTTTGATTTTTTCAATCTTTCAAAAGGATTTGTCAAATTAAGTTTATATTAATCTTCATTGTAATTTTAGTCATTCATTTATACAAATTAAGAAAGTCTGTGATAGTCAAACCAACAGTTCTACAGACTGTCGTTGAAGTAGTAATAATTCTTGAACGTAGATCGCCACAAAGAGTGTAATTTTTACGATTTTCGCCACTAAAATGCATGCGGAAGTTAAGATTAGTTGAAATTAACATTCTGAAGGTTCCCAATATCTTAGGCAGATATAAGATAGTTTATATCAGTAAAATCATTTTTTTTTTCATTTCCTGTTCATCTAGCAAATTTCGGCAGCTAACTTTTTCAATTTTGATGATCATTTTTATCTAAAATTGTTCCTTCTTCGTAAGGTTTTTCTTAAAGAATTTTTCTTCTACATACTTAGTTTTGAGTTTCGAAATTAACACTTTTTTAAAAAAAGTACTTAATTGTGTAAATAGTACCAATTTAGAACAAGTAATATTTAAAATAAATGTCCGTTTACCAAAACAAAAAGTGTTCGAAGGACCAAAGTTAGAAAAAAATACGTATTCTCAAGCAATAATACCAATTTTCAACCACAAGGAGCATTAATTAAAGTATGGCGATTAAGAAAAATAAATAAATTATAAAAGTTATAATAAATTACCAGATTTCAAAAATAGTTTAGTCTACAGTCTATTTAAAATGAAGTATCTACAAATTTAAAAAAAAAAAATTTTTAAAAAAGAAACTTTTTTAAACAATTACAGATTAAAGAATAAAAAAGTAACAAATTCCAAAAAATAAAATTTTTAAGAAAATTACCAAATAAAAAACAATGTTTATTTTCTAAAAAAAAGGTATAAAATTATTAAAATTAACAAATTAAGAAAAAAAATAGCAAATTTTGAAATACAGTGCAAACTCGGTATTCGCGAATACCCATTATCGCGACGGCCCGGTTAAATTTTAAAATTGCAGGTTCTATAATCGCGACAGTTTATGAAAAACGGGTTCAATTTTCGCGACTTTTATCTGTTTTTTTTTTTAAATTTGATTACAATGTCTATAACCAAAAAAGGGAAATCCCCATCTTCTGGTATATTAACCTTTCTGTACGTTTCTAATCTTCAATTTTGTCAGTTTATTCGTGTCATTCGTTGTGCAAATACATCTCTTAATATGGGGAAAAGTTCAACATATTTTAAAACCAACGCTTTCCGAAAAATTAGAGATTTTAAACAAATTTAAAAGTGGAGATTCGATAAATTACAAGTGATTTCAACATACAGACGGACATCGTTATATCGTCTTCCATATCAATAAGGATGCAAAAAATATGTACTTTTTGGGGTCTAAGCCTTCGGTTTACCGCATTATAAAGCAAGAAAAATTCATTAAAAAAAGATCGTACGTACAACAGAAAGTGGCTCTGGCAAACGTGGCACCTTAAAGAAAGCTGAGTGAACAAGAATGGAAAAAAAATGCTTTATAAGTGGTTTGTAAAACAAAGGGAAAAAATGTTCCAATATCAATAACGATTTTATGATCAAAATCCAGTCATTTGTATTCCAAAATTTATCAAACCAGTTTAGGTTTCAATGCCAGTGAAGGATGGTTGAAGAAATTTGGAATTAGATTTTTAAAAATTACGGGCGAGAAATTGTCTTCTAAACCTCATCTTATAAAGATTACGTTGATGAGCATCTACAATGCCGACGAATCCGGTTTATATTATAGGATGCTTCTAAATCATACTCTTGTCATATGTAATGAGAAAACGGCTCCCGGAAAAAAATATGTAAAGAGCGAATAACTTTTTTGTCCTGTTCAAATGCGAATAACACAGACAAATTGAAATTGTTGGTTGATGGAAAATGGAAAAACCCACGCGCCTTTAAATGCTTTTTCAATAATCCTATAATATACAACACCAGTAATAACGCCTGGGTAACATCATTTATATTCAAGGACTGGTTCCATCACGAATTTGTTCCCCACGTAAGTTAATTTTCACCAATTGGTAAAAGTAAGTTGTTCATAAGTAAACATTTTTTAGGTCCCAGAATTTTTGGCTTCAAAAGGTCTGCCGCAAAAAGAAGTTTTGCTTTTAGATAACGCGACGTATCACCCAGTTGAGGAACTAAAAAGTGATGACGGTTTAATTATAGCAATGAATGTACCACCCAATTGCACTGCACTTATTCAACCGTTAGATGAAAACGTTATCAACTTCATCAAATTAAATTATAAAAAACAACGGCTCACCCATTTGCTTGGCGAGAAGGAGAAAAATTTGGAGTTCAAAAAACTTCAATCTCAAAAATGCAGTTCAGATTCTAGCTTCGTCCTGGGATAAAATATCAGTATCCAATATCCGGAAATCCGGAAACGCCTTTCTCGAATTTGGTAGTGAATGAAATGAAGAGGATAATATGTCCTTAAATATTTTACAAAATATAATTCAGGAAGAAAACTAAGATCTTTCAGCTATTGGTACATTTGTAGCTTAAATTGGTACAGAACATCTTTTAACGAATGCTGACATAAACAACTGGATTTAAAAAGAATTTCATGTGGAAAGTAATGAGGAGCAAATGGAATTATAAGATATGGAAACGGAGGATTTATGCTATAGTGGTCATGAAGAAAACAAAATTAAAGTGGACGATTGTATAACATCGATAAATATATGCATACGATGGGCTTTGGAAAATGATAAGCCGACAACAGCACTATATGAACTAAGTGATTCAGCTGTTGTTTAAAAAAAAAACATTTGCCAAAAAAGCTATTCAAAATCACCAATTTCTTTAAAAATTTTTAAAATGTAAATATATCAATAAAAACCATTCTAATTTTAAAAATTACATAAAATTATTCAATAAAATTTTGGGTTCTGTTCTCGAGGCAATTTTTTTTTTTAATTAGTCGCAAAAATCGAGCTTGCACTGCATGTATCTCTAATTTTTAAAAATAGTACCAAATGCCGTAAATAATATCAATTTTGAAACTAGTACTAATTTCAAAAAAGTGACAATTTTCCAAACTAGTAGCAACTTAAAAAATCCAGTTTTTATGAAAATACAAATTTTTAAGAGAGGTGGCAAATCATAATATAATAATAAAAAAAAAAACAAAAATACCAATTTTCAGGAAAAATACCAATTTTCAAAAAAGTACCAAATTATACAAAAAATGTTGAAGAAAACAAAAAAATATCAATTTGACCAATTTTTTAAATAGTAATTTGCAAATTTAAAACAATTTCTGTTTTAAAAGAAAATTGCACAATTTCTCAAAAAGTACCAATTGTTAAATAAAGTAAGGGTATTAAAATAAAAGTACGTAAAACTTTCCAAACAATCCCAATTAAAAAAAGTAAAATTTTTCACATAGTAAGAATATTCAAATAATGTAAAAAATATAAATTTTGAAAAAGTACAAATTTGTTAAAAATAAATATCAATTCACAAAAACAAAGTATCAAAATTTCAAAGAAAGTACTAATTTCCAAACAATAAAGTAATAATTTTCAAAAAAAAAAAAAAAAAATGTAACTCAAATTATATCTCAATAGAAGTATCTTCAAAAAATGTTGCAATTTTTAAATAATGTACACATTTTTCAAAGAGAAAAAATAACAATTTTTCAAAAAATTGTCTCATTTTTTAGCAACAAAGACTTTTTCCAAAAGTATCTACTATTTATAAAATAAAATTTTAGAAATTTCCTTTTTTCCCAAAAAGCATTACTTTTGGTAAAATTTAGAATCATATATTAGAGAAAGTTTGAGGAATATATATATATTTTTAATAATAGATTGTAGATTTCAATTTCAATCACTTATTTTCATTCTTAAGGACTTGTTTATTCCTCTATTAGAAATTAGTTTTGTTGCCTAAAAAAAATTAAACTTTTGTTACCAACTTAATATTAGATTAAACAATATCAATATCCGAAGAGTAGTATTAATAAAAAGTTTGAGTAACAAAAAAAAAAGTTTTATATTGTTGAACAGTGTTGCCAGGAAATGAAGTGAAAAAAGGAGGCTAAATTGAACTTTAAAAAAGGTCAAAAAAAGGTTAAATGCCCCCCAAAAATAAGGCCAGAAAGAAAATTTAATTTTTAGACTATAATTCATTTTGGACTAAGCATTTCCAAATTTTTTTGGTGATTTTTTTATTAAATGTAAATAATCTTGAATTTTTGAGCGAATAAATCAACAAAAATGCATAAATGGATGATTCTGTAAAAATAAAATTATTAATAGCAAATGAGAAATTATTTTCTTCTTTATTGAAATAATAACATTTTTGCCAGTTCTGAGAAACAAAAAAGGCTAAAAAAAGCTTGAATCTAAAACGGAAATTTTGAGGATAAAAACAAAATATAAAAGCTAGATTTAGCCTTAAAAAAGCTAAACTGGCAACACTGTTGTTGAGTATTATATGACAACATGAATGTAAATCCTTTCACATATACATACACATACATCTATATACATACAAGTGAATGACAAATACTGAGACAATTTCATATATTTTATGTTGAGAGTGTTAAAATAAGAGATGTTATCAGAAATTTTACAGCAATAATGTCTTTTTACAATTATTTTATAATACAAAATTAAATCAAGTAAAATTTTATTGTGCTAATAGGGTGATAAGTGATTTTTACTATATTTAATAAAATTTTTTTTAAATTTAGATTTGTTAAAAAAAAACTGATTTATTTTAGCATAAAACTTATTTCTATAGTTTTCTCTAGCATAACACCCTTTGTATTCTTCCTTTTCTTAAGATAAACTATAAAAACTTTTTCTGGAATTAACTAATATTTTGTAAAATTCCTTATAAAACAAAGCTGCCAGATTTGGGGTTTTGACCCAAAATTTGTGGAATTTTTGTTGCAGAAAAATATGAAAATGTTGGTTTGGAGATTGTGGAATTTGTTGGAGATACTAAAAACATTTTGGGAATTTTTTTCCGGGTAATTATGTAATAATTGCATGGTTTTTTTATAAAATTGGAATTTTGCGCAAATTTAATTTTAAATTTAATTTACTTGTTATTATAAAGAACTTATTCAAGCGGTCCTTAATAAGCTAACGATCTCTATAAGCAACTCATGTGCGGAACGCGTTTTTTCGGTTACGTGGTATTTAGCTCATGAATGTCCACTGTACCTTAATCAGTACATTTAAGTTATCGGCTGTTATTTTGGAAGGAAGAAAAAATTTGCAATTTTTCCTTTTTTATTTAAATAAGAGTCAAAAAAACTTTAGTTGCAATATCATAAAATTTATTGTGAATTTTCACTCTTTAAGAAAAATAGCAAAACATGTCATTTGGCAATTACTTAAGGCTTCGTTTTTCCCAATCTTCTTTCGAATTTGAGTTTTTTGCTGCAACAACGTCGTAACTCCAAAACGCAAATTTCGAGGTAACATCACTAATGCATAGAAAATAACGTATTTTATTAACTAAAAAAGTTTTGTGTATGAGTTTTTTATACTCCGTACCACCATAGGTGGTTGGAGTATTATGCGTTTGTGCTGATGTTTGTAACGCACAAAAAAGATCATCCAACACCCACCAATCGACTCAGAATCACTTTTTGAGACGATCTAACGATGTCCGTCCTTCCGTCTGGTTGGCTAGACGGCTGATAATTCAATGAAATTTGGCACGTAGAACTTTCATGATATAAGGACGAAGCTTATTGAAATTGGTTATGATCAGTCCATTATTTCACCTAGCCCCAATAGAAACTTCCTCCCGGAATATTGTTTTAACGATAATGAAATGCCTTAAATATAGCAATATTTTAATGAAATTCAGTATAAGGAAGTTTTGTATAAGTATAAATCTTTGCGCCAAATCACATGAATATCGGTCCATATAAGACACTCTTCCGAAAATCACTTTAACATGCATAAATCATATACACATATTAGTATCAGGTTTATATTCTACACAAATAAGTTTTATATAAGTAGAAATCATAGTGACAAATTTTATGAGGATCACTCCATAATTTACCATAGCTCACTTTCGGGAATCAGCCTAAAGTACATAAATTCATATAAATGTTAGTATTAATGTAATATTCAGTATACGTATAACTTATTTTACACTTAGTAAAAGTATCGGCCCACAATTCTCCACATGTCTAATACAAGACCCCTCCACGAATTTTTATGGGCATGCACAATGGTGTAGGGTATCATATGGTCGGGCTTGATAGACTATATCTTTCTTATTTGTTTATATTTCACGCAGGATAGCGATAAAAGCATTTTGTTTTAATTACAGAATCTATTATTTATTACTTGCAGCAACGTATTAATTTATTTGTTCTTCAGCTATTGTGTAGTCAACATAGTAAAGTTATCTAGAAATGTTTGTAAATAAGACCATAATATAATTTTATAGATTTTTTTAATACATCCCTTTAAAAAATAAAAAAAGTCTTCTGAAAAAAAAAATTTTTTTTTTTGATTTATGACATTGTTGCAGCAAATGAGCAATATGATGCTGTATTAGTAAACTATATGATACATAAATATTTTCTAATGTTTGTAAAACAAATCTTCTTGGAAATACTCTTAATACTACACCCAATTAAATATATTCCCCACAAAAAGAGAATATTTAGGTTTCAAAGAAAAATAAATGGATAAGACACTATGAATGCTAATGAAGTGTATATCGACACAGAAAATATGTATTCCATTCTATTGGTGTCTAATTATAGTCTACAAACTATACAGCAAGGCAATTTACAATTGAAAAATTATTTAAAGCCTAATATATATTTCCAAGATTTTCTTCTTCTTCTTCTATTGCCAAGAATTAAATCCAACATGTTGAATTTTTAATTCTAAAGTTATGTATAGTACCTCCCTGATTTATATAATGGCGAATCTGAAGTTGAATTTATTATTCATTTTTCAAATACATATAAAGTTATGTGAAAATATGCATTAAAAATTATCTCTATAAAAAGAAAGAACAAGTATTTGTTAAAAACAAAAAAAAGGAAAAAAGTTATTTTGAATGATAAACTTTTTTTTTTTGTTTGGAGTGGATTTTTTGGTCAAATTTGTATTTTTTTTTTTTAATTTTGGGGTTGGCCATAAAAAGTATCTGGCAGCCCAGTTACAAGGCTTAAAAGTACAAAACAGTTAAGGTTTTTTTTCTATTAAAGACTAACACAAAATTAATTTAAAACTCTTTACACACAAACAAACACTTGTAAATGTAATGAAATGGAATTGTAAACAGAAAAAGAATCAAGCCAAAACCTTTTGGCCCCTAAACGGATTTAAGCTAAATTCTCTAACAGTAATAATGGAAAATTATTGCATACACAATCACCATCATCAAGGACAGTCTTATTTTTTTCTTGATTCTAAATTTATTCCTGGTTTTAAAGAATTGAAACAAAATGCCAAAATAAAAGACAATAACAAAAACAAAACTCTAAAGTTGTATTTTTTGTTTTAGCTGGTATTGTATTGTTCCTGCTGTTGTCCCTTAGGTTTCTCCTCATCCGATTTTTTTAATTTTATTGGATTTTATTGATTTTATGCGACTAAATTTGTATGTGAGTTGTTTTATTTTTGTCTTAGTATTGTTTTGAATAAATGTACCTCTTTGAGTGTATGTATAGACTTACTCTTATATACACAATTTCTACAGCTGTATTAGTGCGTTTTCCATTTCATTTCTTTTGTAGGTGAAATGGAGGTTAGTTTAGACAACAACATACACAAAATTCTAACAAAAATGTAAAGGAAATCAACTTTCCTTTCCTCTTTACCTCCTACTCATCAAAAATTGAAAATAATAAACCCCCACCTCCCCCCAAAAAAAAGTGAAAGCAACTGACAATGCGATTGTAAGATGTAGTTTTTAGATTTTTAACATTTGTTTTTGTTACAAAAATATTATAAGAATGTAACAATGACAGACATATAAACATAAGTAAATATTAAATATATCATATCATACTAATATTACGAGTATGTATATAAAGAAAATAAATAGAAATAGAATATAACAATAAAAAAAAAATAAATAAATAAATAAACTTGATTTCAATTGTATAAGAATGAGAGGAAATTAATGACAGTGACTGTATATAAATTTTTGTGGGAAATTAGAGCAAGAAAATTTATTTTGAAAAACGTCTGATAAGGTTTTCTTAATATTTAATACATTTTATGATATTTCATCAATATTTTTTTTATTCTTTAATTATTTATTTAATGAGGGTTGCTGAATAACAGAGCTGTAAATGAATCATTTTTTTTTTTGATTTTAATTCGTTACGAATTAGCTAAATTTTGAATAAAATGAATTTCAATTCGTTTCCAAATCAAATGAATTTGTAGAATGAGTTGCAGTTCGTTTCTAATTCAAATGAATTTGTTAAAGTGAATTGCAATTCATTTCTAATTCGTTTGAATTGAATTCATTCAAGTGAATTAGAACAATGAATTGCAATTCAAATGAATGAAATCAATCAAATTCAAGAGCAGATATAGGGGAAATGAAAAATGGAAATTTCTGCTACTAAAATTAAAATATTCAGTACAATTGAAAAGACTTGTCCTTGTCCACACCTTTAATAATATTTTCACACTATTTGATAAAAATTAAAATTTAAGTTTCTTTTTTGCAAATAAACAAAATTTTCCCATTTCGATAGGATTTTCGCCAATACCTAATAATTCAATTCCTATTCTGCCGCTACCTGACAATTCCAGTATATCATGGGAATATCAAATCTAAGAATTTTTACGTCTTTGGACTATACTAAGTGATATACAAAACGAGAGTAATGTTTGCTGTCTTTTACATAAAAAATTAGCTGAATAACAAAACGACAGTGATGCTTACTGTAGATTTACTTACAAAATCAATTAAAATTTCAATCAATGCAATTCAATTGAGTTAGAAATGAATTGATAATTCTTTTTTCTAATTCATTTGAATTAATTCAAAATCATTTCAATTCAAATGAAATGCAATTCACTTTGACAAATTAAACTTTGAAACGAATTGCAATTCATTCTACAAATTCATATGAATTGGAAATGAGTTGCAATTCATTTTTACCAAATTCATTTGAATTGACTCAAATTTCATTCAATTCTTGTGTAAAAAGAATAATTCAAAATTTACTAATTCAGTGCATGAATGATTCGCAAATTAATTCAAAAATGAATGATTCGTTTACAGCTCTGCTGAATAATAATTGTTAATAACAAATAAAATTTGAAAATTAGGTTTAGGGGCTTTCGAACTAGATTAAATGTGCTTAAGTGTTAACGAAAATCAAGTGGAAAATACCATAAATTGTGATGAAAATATGAATTTTATTATTCATTCTAACAAACAGAGACACCAATTAGCGATTGCAATTTGTTAGTGGTCCTTCAAACCGGATTACACATATCTGATTTGAAACCCCTACATATGATCGATAAATAAGTTTATTTTTATATTCCATTAATATAAAATAAAAAAATGTACGTTTATGATTTTTAAGAAAATAAATCATAGATTTAAGAATTTGTAAAAAACAAGTTAGAGGGCTATATTCGGCTGTGTCGAATATTTTATACCCTTCACCATCTTACAGACAAATAAAAAAACAACAACACTAATAGCTATATGATAACATATGTTCGCATGTAGATACATGCTTATACAAAAAGAAAGATATAGTCGGTCATGACCGACTATATGATACTTTATTGTGTACGACCATAAAAATTCGGGAAGACGACTTATATTACACCTGTGATTAAGTTTACTAACTGTAAAATAAAAAATATACAAATACAGAATAATGCATTGATCTAATATCTAGATGATTTTATACACTTTAGGGCGATTCTTAGAAGTGGGTAAGCTATGGTAAATTATGGACCGATTCTCATAAAATTTGGCAATGTTATTTCTACTTACATAAAACTTATTTGTGTCGAATATTCACTTGATACTAACATTCGTATGGGCTTTATGCACCTTAAAGTGTTTTTCAGAAGAGGGGTTTATATGGGAACTATGGTCAATTGTGGACCGATCTTTATAAACTTTAGTACAAAGACTGATACTTATGCAGAACTTATTAGCACCGAATTTCATTAAAATATTTTTATTTTTAAGGTATTTTTGAGTGTTTAAACTTTTGTATGGGGACTAGGTGAAATAATAGACCAATTTCAATAGGCTTCGTCCTTGTATCATAAAAGTTCCAAGTGCCAAATTTCATTGAATTATTTTTAAAACTGCGACCTGTACTTTGTGCACAAAGGTTTGCATGGATATCCAGACGGACGGACGGACATCGTTAGATCGATTTAAAAATCATATCTGTATCGATTGCTATACTTTAAGGTGAGTCTTGGATAACCTTTTCTATGCGTTACAAACATCAGCATAAACGCATAATACCCCAACCAACTATGGTGGTATATGGTACAACAACAACACTTAAGCTATGTTCACATTTGGCAAATATTTAATGAAAATTGCGTGACTACTAGTTTTATAAAAATATTATTTTCCGTTGTTTGATCTTGCAAATGTTTTGAGGGAAAAAACTGCGTCAAACAACATTCGGTAAAATGTCAGTTATGATTAATGGTAAGTAAAAAAAATCGTTTCCCATTAAAAAAAGAGAAATTAGAAACTATTTTATGTAGTGGTTATGTCATTTTGATCAAATATTTGACCAGTCTGAACGTATCTCGAGTCATTGCAATGTTTCTATTTCTAACTAAAAAATGTCCAAACATACATTAAAAATGATTGTGTGTATGCATCAGTGTTGCCAGGGGTAGCTTGCATAAAGTTACAGGTTTTTGACGAAAAAGTTACAATATTTCCTAAAAAGTTACTTAAAAAAATAAATAAAGAAAAAATAAAAAAATAAATGGTCAATACATATTTACTTACGATTTCATTTTTTCGAAGAATAAAATAATACCAAAATATGATTTAGAAGATCTACATTTTTGGGAGGATATTATTATTTTTTTAGTCATCATCAATTGATCTGATTTTATAATATTCTCTCAATAGAAACATTTGAAAATACATATTGCTTTTTTATATTGCTGAAAAATTTTCAGATCAAAAACCTTTTTACAATAATCGCCATCATTTAAGTAAGAATTTAATCCTAATGTCTAGTTATCGAGGAGTGCATGCTGTCAAAATTTTCTCCTGAATAATAGATTTCAAATTTGAAAGTTTATTTAATAGATTTTTAAAAAAATTCCCGGCCTCTTAAGGGTTAATTAGTTTTGCGATTTAAAACTATAATTGTTAAATTGAATTTTTAAATTAATATAACAAAGACACTATTTTCTTAAGTGTGATAATTCATCTGGATCTTTTTTCAGGAAAAAAAACACGTTTTTTAAATTCATACAAATTTAGTTTTTAACCAATTCAAGAGAGCAAATCTTCTACATTACAAGAGTCTTGCAGCACTCTTTTATATTATCGATTGTTTTTTTTTAATGAAAACATCGTTGAACTTACTTTTTTGAAATTGAATCATGCGCCACGAAGAACATAAATTTGTTACGTGTAAGAAAGGAGCATATCGAAGACTTATATTCCAAGAGAACTATCTGCAAACGCCTAATTTTTCAGGAGAGCATTAAAACTGTTTCTTATTAATAATACGTCTGCTAAACCTCTCACATAAAATTAAATCGTTTAAGCCCTTTATTCGTTAAGTTATGGTAGATAGCCCTTTTTTTGTTAATATATTATTAATATGTAATATAAAATGTTCAGATAGCCCTTTTTGTTTATCGAAAATTAAAGGTGTAAAGTATAAAATTTTTAGTAAAATTAGACAATATATTAAATTTATGACATCTTAAAAATCAAGAGATAAAAAAGCGAAATTTGAGGGTCAAACGTTACAACTGTAAAAAACAAATGTGGGTACTAAAAAAAGCGGAAATTTGTTCATAACTCAAATTATAAATAAATATTGCAAAAAAAATTTGCATGTAAAAAATTTTTAAAATTGCATCTTTGCAAAAAAAAGAAAAAAAAAATAAATAAAAATAAACTGATTAAAATTGTATTAAATTTCTTATCTACAACTCCATTGTGATTAAAACATTCAAAAACGTTGTTTATAGAGAATAAAAATGCAAAAAAAATGTCTTAGAATTAATTTTTTCTTTTCAAAATTGATAGCATTGATAAAGGACACAAAAACAAAATATTTTTGGATATTCTAAATTTAGTTCTTTTCAACAAAAGTAATGTTCTAAAATTTTATTCAGTAATTAGCAAAAAACCTGTTACTTATTATATATTTTCTTGATCTAATTTTTACACATAGTACTTAAATTTATTTATACGAAAAATGTAACAAATGTAACCAAACGGCAACACTGGTATGTATATACATACAATCAACAACTACTGATTGCTTATGCAAAAAAACAAAAATACTAATAGTCTTTGAAATGCTTCATATAAATGTTTGTATGTCTATAAGTTAAGATACGCTATTGTAGTCTTTGTGACTCAATAATTAATAATTTTTGAGAAGTCGGCGTTACACACGCGAAGTTAAAATTGATTTTGGTGAACAACGGTCTTATTGTCATATTTTATTGTAGGCTATTGTCATTTATATTTCGAGTTTATTATCACTTGTTTGTAATAAATATAGTTGAACTGAATAACAAAAATGATCGAATAAATATAATTAAAATTAATATCTGTGAGAATTTATTAATTACTATCATTTAAAGTAAGCGAAGTGAAATTAATTACGACTAAGAATAATTGGCGCCCAACGTGGGGCAGAAGAAACTTTGCTTTCCTGGTAAGCTAGTAGGTATAATTGACAACAAAAATAAACTACTTATTTTTTTTCTGAATAACTAGTTATTTTTATTCGAGTTATCCACAAATTCATGTAGTTATTTTTAGACTCTAGGGGTACTCAAAGATATGTACCTAAATGAAAAGAAAAAAAAAACAAAAAAATTTTGCCGTCAGTGAGATTTGAACTTGGACACAAATTAACCATTCGTTTTTAATGACTAACGTTTTACTTAGAACACCTTCTTGCACTTAATTTTCTAAGTGACAAAAACTTTTTTAGTGTAAATATATGTTTTTAGACATTTTGTTATACAAAACTAACAGCATCAGAATGGGGTTGAACCAACAACCTTCTGGTTGCTAATCCAACGCTCTAGTCAGCTCATCCACGTGTTTGCAATATTACTGTGCCATTATACTATTGAGTACTTATTTATTTCATATTGAGTAGGCAAATAATGATGACGCCTCATTACCAAGAAACTATTTTAAAAAGTAGTTGCCTTTTCGAAAACCAAAAAGTTTTTGCTGGGAACTAAATAAATAAATATAAAAAATAAATAAATAAATAAATAAATATAAAAAAATATAAAAAAAACACTTTTGGTAATTAAAAAATTCCGTACATGTTGATAATTAAAATGTTTGAAAATATTTGTGAAAAACCACTTTTTAAACAATAAAATTGTGAAAATTTTGTGAACGCATATCCTTGTGAAAGGATTATTTTATTTTAAGAAATAAAAATAATTTAAATTCAAAAAAAAAAAAAAATAACCATAATAAAAATTTATGAATGCAATCATTATGAAAGGAAAAAAATAATTTAAATTAAAAAAATAAAGAACTAAAATAAAAATTTCTGAATCCAGTCCTTATAAGAGGAAAGCAGCATAAAAAGAGAACTATAATAGATAAAAAGTGAATAAATTTGAGGGCAACAAAAAAGACAGCAGCGGCAACAAAGGGCAACAACAGCAGGGAAAAGCAACAGCTACGACAGAAACAACATTAATACAAACAAAATAGGGAACCTAGTTCTTAATCCTCTTGCAGCAGTTTAAAAGCAATATTTGAAATTCTTTACCACCATTAATCTCGATATTCCTTCACAACCTCAAAAACATTCACTAAAACAAAAGCAACAGCAGCATGTTGCCAGAGATTTTAAACAAATTACTACTGAAAAATTTGCTAAACATTTGCAACAAGAATATGAAAATTTTCAAAAGCAACAAAAACACCAATAACAGCAGCAGCAACAACAACAAAAACTAGAGCAACAACCAAGTTTACAAAACGATCAACAACAGCAGCAGCAACAACAATCTTTAATGTCTCAACAAACACAGCAACATTTTAAAACTGCCTGGCAACACAAAGTAGTATAGAAATGGCTGCCATTTCGATCATACAACGTTTGCAATAAACATGTGGTCAAATGTCTTATATTATGTGAGCTATCGCACTCTCATGTCTTACAGAGTCGCTATCACAATACACGCAGCATTTGCTCATTAAGTTGAATAACACAAGCAGTATTTATTTCTCCGCTTCCACACTTGAAAAATAACATGTGACTTGCAATGTCTTATAAGACATAGTTTGCAGGGTTTTAATCTACATATTTGTGCGAAACTAGTTTTTCTGCTCTACAGTTCATAGGATCCCAATTTATATCACGTTTAGATATAGAAAATGAAGTAAGATGTGCTTTGTCAGAAATATCTTCCAATGTTAAAAAGTTAGCAAATAAAGATATTTTATTAATTTAATATTTTAAAATTGTTTATGAGCTTTAAAAGGTTCTTAGTTCTTAGTTCTTGCATTATTATTTACATAAAAACTTTCTTTTTCGTGACTTTCGTGAATGATGTGCAGTGGGAAGGTCTCGTTGCATTCCCCAACAGTAGTCAGCCATCATATGCCGATCCCATCGGCCTTGGTACCTCTCTTATATAGTTTTCAGATCCTGATGAAACCGCTCCCCTTACTCATCGCTACAAGATCTAAGATTATCTGGGTATTGGTCGAGACGACTATGAAGGTAGTGCAATTTGATAGACATGTTGCACACAAAGTTTCTAAAGTTATCTAGCATGTCGTTAACATTTTCGCGGTAGTTGCTTGACTTGTAATTTCCAAAAAAATTTTTAATAACTTCAACAAAAGAAGTCCAAGCAGATCGTTCCAAATCATTCATTGAAGTTAGGAACTTGGAACCTTTAATTAATATTTTTATTTTATTTTATTTTTATTACACTGCCCATTTTTATCCAGGACTTTGACAAACTGCTTCATAAGACCTAGTTTAATGTGCCAGGCAGGCAATAGATAGATAGATAGATAGAGAAGGTTGATGTGATACCAGAAAGTACCACATCTCCACCCAGAGACCGATCTCGATCCATTGTGAGCCCCTTCGTTGAAAGAGTTGTGAAATATAGAATATAGAATACAGAAAATAGGAGAGTAGAAGTAGAATTGAAAAGAGTAGGAATGAGAACGAATCATATAGGGGGATTAGCAATGTTACCTAGGGTTATACCCCTCCTTAAACAGTCGATTCCCATGACGAAGCCTATGACGTCTACAAGATCTTCGTCCCGAACGTCACTTAGCCCGCCGAGGAATTGGCTACCCAGCCATTTCATCCTACGATGCTGCAATCGTAGACAATGGCACACAATGTGCTCAATAGACTCGGTCTCGTCGACGTCTCCACACATTCTACAAAAATCGGAATTTCTAGCGTCCCATCTAGACCTCATCTTCCCTAACAAACAGTGACCCGTTATGGCCCCTATCATGATTCTTAAGCTCTTCCTATTCAAGCCCAGGAGAGTGCTAGTGCCTGCATTGTCCAGTGCTGGCCATATCGCCCTCGACACTCTACAGTCCTCTCTACTCTCCCAAGCCGAATTGGTTCTGACCAAGATCCAATCATTGATCTTCCCGTAGAAGAAATTTAGTGGTGGTTTCACATAGGTTTCCCTCTCCGAGAAATTTTTTGCTGCGCCTTGACTTGCCAGTTCATTGCCTGAAATATTGCAGTGGCCAGGCACCCAGCAGAGTCTCACCATGTAGTCCTCCATCAGCTCTCTCAGTGTCTTCTTACAGGCAGCAACTAGCCTTAATTTCACAAAATAAGGCAGGCAATATAATTTTTTTCTTTTGGAACTAAAGGTAGATTTATGATGTTATGATTTCCAACCTCCAACGCCTCACGTACTGGCCAATTTCTTTTTTCCCAGTGTAGGTGCTTGGCCCGGCTGTCCCACAGACAATAAAAACATGGATATTTGGTGAATCCACTTTGCTGTCCTAATAAGAAATTAGTCATCTTAAGATCAACACAAATAATCCATTGGTGCTCGCTATATTTGATTTTGTCTAGCACAAGTGCGATATTTAGGTAATCTTGTTTTAGTCTTGTAGAATGAGCAATTGGAACTGAAACATATGTATTGCCATTGTGTAAAAGTACACACTTAAGGCTTCGTTTGCAGCTATCTATAAAGAGGCGCCATTCATTAGGCTGGTATTCGGAAAGACCCATTGCCAGAATAAGGCCTTGCATATCAGAACAAAATACAATGTCGTCTTACGAATGAAAAATTGTAGTATGTTACTATGTATGTGATGCCAACAAGTTTCTTTCTTTTAGTCTAGAAGCCAATACTTCTACAGATTCCTTAGTTAATTCAAGATCTCTTACCATATCATTTAATTCTTCTTGTTTAAATGGTTTGGGGTTTGTAGACGGTATTTCTTCAAAATCACTATCGCTACTCATTTTGTCAAGGATTTCTTCAAGCAAGGGTTCATTTTTAGAGCATAATTTTGAAACAGGTAGTTCTTGGGAATGTGGTAGAGGTCTTCTGGCTGATTCTACGACTGTATAAATAATTTTTTCAGATTAATTCCACGTAATTTAATACAGCAAAAGTAACAGTCATCTAAATGATTTTTTCGTTCTTTTCACTGCATAGGCACTCCGAATTTCATACGACGTCTTTGACCATTCATACACTGTCTTAAATGTTCACAACACATTTTACAAATCAAACACATGTAACAAAACACGTTTGGATTACTGAGACAATTAAAATTATTAAAATGAATTGATTAAACAAAATTACCGATAGGGTTTCAAGCCGGGCCGAAAAAAGTGCGTTGGACAGCTACTATTAAAAATTTACATTTCATCCAAAACTACACGTAGGAAAAAATTCTTTTTCACATTTTTAGTATTACCAGAGCCGACATGTTACAGAACCACTAATGGTTTCTCGGCACCATTTAACTTTTTTTAATTTGTTGACTTGTGTAATTAATAATAATAATAAAATAATATTAAAAAATGGTTTGTGAAGCATGAAGAAGCATGCCCTGCTCTAGAAAAATAAAATCAATTGAGTCTATACTGAACGTATCTGAATTGTATGATTCCAAAGCCATGTTTGATCCTTCGAACTATAGATGTTTTAGAACTTCTACAACATAATAAAAAAATACATTTATATCTAGTAGGAAGTTTAAAAGTTATTTATAATATCATAGACTCAATAAACCCAAAATATTTGTTATATAAAAATTAAAGCATTCAATCAATTTTTATATTTTTTAAAGAAATAAATGACATGAAAGAAATGTCATAAGAATCAAGCATATATTATCTTAGACCGTATGTATATATTTTTTATTTTATTGATATTTGAAGCATATTAAAAAACTAAACAAATTTTATATAATAATTGTTTAAACAATTTCATGAATTTTTAAAATACTTTAAATGTCACCAATATTAATATATGTCTGCAGGTTCAAAGTGTATATTTTAATTTTGAATATCACCTTCCTTCCATTTATCTCCCTGCAAGGTTATAATTTATATTTAAATGTTCCTTTCTTTCTTCCTTTCTTTCTTTAATTTCACTTTCAGAAATACAAAACAATTCACTGATTATTTATAACTTTTTGTTTATTTCTTTTCAATTCATTCATTTTTATTGTTATAATAATTTCATTAATTTTACCTCACCTACAACTTCTCACTGTAAAAAAACACTCCTTGTATTTAAAATTATCAGGAAAAGTGTGACTATTATTTTAAATAAACTTTCGAGGACATTTATTGTCTATAAATATTTTAAAATACTTATTTTTTTCAACTTTAAACACATAGTTTCATATATGCTATACATATGTACATTTACTTTGAAAATATGTGTGTGTGTGTGTTTCCTTTTTACAGTCTTGTTTGCCTGTAAATGTAGCATACTTCAGGGCAATGGGATTTAAAAATTGATATAAGGGATTTAGAACAATATTTAATTATAATTAAATCTATTATTTTTAAGGACGAAAGAAAAAATATTATTATTATTTTAAATATATTTTTAAATTGCAAAACAAGCTTATTGAAATAAAAATCCTTTGACAGAATTTGTGGCCATTTTGGTAATTATGTGAACTATAATTAATAAGTTTATTTAAAGGAAAGAAATTAATAAATATATAGGTCATATATAATTAGAAGAAAAAATGGGAAAAATTGTAAATATGTCAAAGGTTTATGTTCTGTTGTGTTATTGAACAGATTATGGATTTTAAAGTTTGCATAAATAGTATGGTCCTTCCTGTTGAGATTTCAAAAACTTAGCTCTATATCATAATATTTGATTAAACTTTCCTGATCTTTTCGTATTTCAGAACAATTCAGAAAATTTTTTTTATATCAGATTGATTGAATAAAACGTCATTAGTATTTAATATTTCTTGAAGAAGAGTTTATGGTTGACAGGACCAATTTGTTTAAACAAATCATGATTATTATGGATTATTTTGAATATTTTGGGATAATATATTTAAATAAAGAACGAAAACTGATTTGGGTTTCTGAAAGTGTGGTTTCACACTAATATTACATTCCAGGACATTGCAAATGTTCCTCAATCATGTTTAGTATCCAACTAGAAATGCATCGATATCGTGAAATCACTTTTTTATTTATATCTCACCATAGTTGTATTTACGTTTCAAACAATTTAGTAGTATTTTTAATACTTTTGAGAAAAAATGTTATAAAATCAAATTTTCATATTTCGCACTATTCTGAGAACGAAATGTAACAAAAACAATGGATAAAGACGTAACTCCATGCAAAGGAACGTTAAGGAAGTAGAGAAATTCAAAATGATTTGAATTTGTTTGACTTGATAAGAAATCTTAAAGTGATTTTTAAGATTAAATATGGCTTATTTTATTTAATCCTGAATGCTTTTGGATATAATTTTTAAGTTTGAGGAAGCAATTAATTGTATAATATGCTCCGGTTCAACGCACAATTTTTTTTTTTTTTTTTACTGCTACAAGAAAATAATTGTTTGAACATTTTTTTCTAAGTGTATTATTGTTTTTGAGCAGTAGTACCAGCGCACAAAGTTTGAAACATCAACACTCAAGGTAACTTTTTTACTTTTACGTCATCAAACAATACCCGGTTCGTAGGACCATAAATAAGCTGTAATCCCGGTTCGAAGGATCATAAATAAGCTGCAATCGTTAAATGTCCTTGTTGTCTACGTTTTATATTTGAATTAACTTTCAGTGAAACATGAACAATACGAATTGGTACATTTATGAAAATCTCAGACTGTGAAGAGTACAGAGGTCGAACATTTCCTATTTGTATAAAAATTTGTTGACGTACATGCTATCGTTTAAGAGATATCTGATCCCTGATACCTCTGCCCTATCATTTTTTCAACAGATACACAAAATATTACGAGGACCCAGAATATTTTTTAATGGTGGGTATACAAATGTGGGTTATTATCGATACCTTGCACTGCTCTTGTTTTGAGTTGCACAATTTGTAGCAGCAGTATCAAGTCCGAAAAACCATGAACAAATTTTTATCCCTGGCTGTTCTTATTATCTTCATTTTAAGGTTTAAAAGTGGACTAAATCAATTTAAAGAATATAATTTTGCCTACATTGAGGTTATAAATAAGTTGCCGGATCTTCAATCTTCTAATTAGAATGATTATAAAGTTAGCGGTACTAAAATAGTTTGTGGACTAAAATTATGCAACAAAACATTAAAATAAGTGTTTTTTAGTTCAGCAACATACTCTATCAGCATGCACGGATTTATTTTCCATTTTAGTTTCTTTGCAACATAAACACATAGAAGTTATATAGTTGTAGAAGGCAGCTTTAATAGTCCATTTCGAAGGACCTCAAACAAATAACAACCATTGGTTAGCCATTTTATATCAGATTGGCAATACCAAAATATAATTTTTGGAATATCCAAGTATTTTCGCATTCATGGTGTCTTTTATACTTGATCTCCATGGAAACTTGAACCATATTTCCATTTTCTAATCTCAGATATTTTGAAAATAATGTTTGAGAATTGATAGTGTAAAAGGTATTTTACACTTTAATATATATTCGACATCAACTCTTTCACAAAATGTGGATCATTATCGACGCCTTCCACTGTCCAATTTTAATCATTATCCTGTTCGAAGAACCGTAAAAAATTTGTTATTTCTGTGATTATTTTTTACTTGATTTTCGAATGACTATAAAATAGGCGGTTCGAAAATATAATTTGTGGACTATAATTAAACACCAAAAGATTGGCAATACCAAAAACACTTCATCAGCATTCATGGGTCTATTTTAAACTTGAGTTTCATTGCAACTTTAACATAACATCTCTCTTACAGTGGTGCACTTTTGAGGAGTCCAATTCGTAACTTTATGAGTTTAGGATAGTTAAAATAACCTGACTTTGAAAACGCTAAGGACATAAATTTGATGGCATAATTTTCAATCCGGTCCGTAGGATTATAATACCAAAATACAATTTATGGTCTAAAGTTAGACACCATCATATCAGAACATATTTTTTCAGTGCCCCAACCCCTTCATTAGGATTTAAGAGTTTATTAAACCTTTGAGGAGCCATTAAAACCTTTGAGGAGCCAAATGTTAAGCTTCAAATATTTAGGACAGTTAAGATAACCTGGATAAGTCAAAGCTGAGGTTCAAGTTAAAGGATCTACACTCGATATTTCTAAAAAAATAGATAAGGGGCAACCAACGGCGCCTAGTACAATAAAATTCACTTTTTATATCTTTAATATAATATTAATAATATTAATTTATTAATTTAATATGAACTTTATCAATTACACCATTAACTTTAATTACTTTAATTAGCTTTAAACAATTTAACGACCGTACCGATGAAGCTCGCAACAAAGTCTGCCTGTTTTTCTATCATTCTTGTTGGCTCTTTGATTGTCTGATCACGTTGCACAAACATGAGTCAATATGCAGAAGCTGATCCAGCAAAATCGTTTTCCCAGGAAACAAGTGCAAGTAGGCAATTTGGAATTAGGTCGGTTACGCGTGTAGAAGTTATTAAATTACTTATACATTTTTAAATGCTGACTATGACAAATTAGTGTGTTTATTTACCTTGAAATCTAAACATTAAACCTGCCTTGCAGTAGTGCAATTTTTAGTAGTCCATTTTGCAGCTCAAAGTGTTTAAAACAATTTAGTGCACCTAGTGTTATCACCATTGTCAATCCGGTTCGAAGGACCATAAACAAGTTACAATAGGTAATTGCATTTGTTATCACTTTTTGATTATATCAAAAGAGAGTTTTTGTTTAATAATTAGGAATAAATATTTTTTTATAAAGCTTTTGTCTAATCATTACAAAGAAATTACTTTTACTAATACAAATTAAATCTATTGAGCAAAATTCTTAGTAAATATTACATGCTTTAAATAAAGCTTCAAAGTAAGTATATAGAAACGAAATTTTGCCAAGTCATTTTAAAAATAAATATTACAAATATATATATAAAAAATATATTAAAAAAAAAAATATTCCAAAAGAAATATAAAAAATAACAAAACTATTTTTTGTAAAAAAAAACTAAAATAAAATTATCACGTACAGCCAGGCGTATGAGCAACATGAAGCAGATGTGCTAGTACTTAAGTATTAAATGTATGAAGAGGATGGGAATTACTAATACACACAGAGAACTGAATTTATTTCACTGTGTGTAAAGCAAATGACATTGAAAAACCCTATAATACATATATGTACATAAGTACCAAAAAATACATAGAAATAAATATAAGGTTTAAGCAAACATATGCGTATAAAGATTTTTTAAATATTCTTTTCTCTGTTTAAAAAAAAGAAAGATAAAACTCACACGTACGGGTCATTATCAAAATTTTTTTATTTTTTTTTTTTTTTGATTTTAAAATTCCCGACTTTTAAAAATTTTGTGAAAAATGAGGATCGAATCTAAATTATTTAATATTGTGATCCTTTTTGAATCCAAGAAAAATTTGTTTGGTCCATAAAATTTGTATTTTTCGAAATTTGTTAATGGGCCTCTACATTTCCGTTAAGCACTACAAACACCACCTATTTATGCCAATTATAGTCAATATCGTACTGTATATATATATATATAGAGAGAGAGAGATACATACATGTATATATATATACTAAAACTCGCGACTTTCAAAAATTTTGCGAAGAATGGGGATCGAATCTACACTATTTAATATTGTGATCCTTTTTGAATCCAAGGAAAAAATTTTTTGGTCCACAAAATTTGTATTTTTCGAATTTTTTTGAAGCACTACAAACACCACCTATTTATGTCATTTACAGTCAATATCATACTGTCCCTGCGATGTGCCTTAGCAAAATGTGTCCCGTTTTCCACTATTAACTACTCCTGACTTAAATTTATGGACCCAATCAATAATATTTATCGCCGTTCTTATATATATATATCCAAGTTTTGTACAAATTTCAATTTCCAATTTTTGCGTAATTTTCAAAAGGTCCATTAAATTTTTTTTGTATCAATTTTTTTTTAAATGCTCCTCCGATTTTATTGTGTAAAATGACAAAAAAAACTAAATTCACGCAGTAATCCATGCCTTTCTATATGAATGGAACTGTGAATGTGCCTCGCGAAAAAATGCATTTTTTAAAAATTGCCTTTTTTTAAAAAATTTCGCTCTTGTTTTCCATACTTTGAGACTATCTACTACGTTGACTATTTCGGGCACATCAATGAGATATAGTGCAAAATACGCACAATTATAACAAGTATCAGTCCCTATTTCAAAATTTTAATTCCGTTGAGGAGCGCACCTAAACCTCCCAAAGAATCAAAAAATTTAAAATATTAAAAAATTTCGTCATCAAAATTTGTCTACCCTTTATGTAACGGTTGAAAGTCTGCCAAATAACATAGAAGATATAGAATTTGTCCACAAAGTCCAATTAGTTTATATAAGATCGAATGAGATCAAAAATTATAAATGCGCGAACAAAAAGTGTAGAAGAATTGGAAAAAGTTAAGTAATTTTTAGCCCTTTTTCTAAGTTTTTGAATCTTGAACAACAATCAAGATTATAAGATAAAACCTATGGTGATAAAATTTTGCACGCTATTAGTTTCGACTCCTGTAAGTTCAAATCTGTAACCCGTTTGTTTAAAATAATATTATCACAAAACTTATTAAGAATTAAAGTCAGTTTCAGACAGGTTAAACATTTTTGATAATGACCCATATACTGTATAGAAAAACTGAAATTGCTGGAAGCCATTTTTTCTTTTTTTCGTTTTTTGCTGATGTTAAGACTGTTTTCTTTTTAAAACTCATGAAGACGATAATGATGACCAGGGACAGGAAGTTCATGCACTTAAAAAGTGTATTTTGGGCGCTTAAAACATGCACTAAAAATGTTTAAATATGACCTAAAAACAAATAAAATATGCACTTATTTTTTAACTTTTTTTAAATAAAAAACATAAAATTTTTAATTCAGTGTCATACAAAATTAAAAATAAATAAATACATAAATTTATTTATTTACATAAATAACAGAGTTTACTTTATATTTTAAAATGTAAAATTTAGCCTATTCGACATCAAGAGATGTTATGGGTGAATTTTTAAATGATTTCGTTTATATTGTGGAAAGCGTTTGTTATGTTTTCATTTGAATCCAAAATTGTAATAAACTTCTTTCACTGACTGTTGTCTCCTTGATAGAGCGATTTTTCTAACATAATATTAACTACCTGTTTTTATAGCACGAGCGCAAAAACGACTCGTCTAACTTACATTTAAAACGAAAACAAAATTTCAATATTTCACAGCGGGGCGTGCTAGCATACGCCCAAGTTGAAAGGTCAAACATTTCCCTCGGCCGCCCAAACGGACTATGTAGGTACCATAATTGACTTCGAGGCTACTCCCGTTATTGAAATCCCTAGTAGGGGCCTCTGGATCGGAGCGGAGAAGCTCCACGGGGGGTGTACTATCTTCACGGATGGCTCGAAGATGGAAGTAGACACAGGGGCGGGTGTCTACTTCATGGAAACAGATATCAAGCGATCTTATAGATTGTTTGATAGTTATAGCGTTTTCCAGGCAGAAATTCTAGGCATTTACAAGTTCCTAGGATTGCTGGAGGAGAATGTTGAGAGGGACACTGAGGTAACTATCTATGTGGATAGTCAGGCAGCACTGATGGCAATGACAAGTTACTATGTCAGATCCAGGTTAGTGCTGGAGTGTAGGAAGGAATTTAGGAGGCTAATGGATGCCTACGGAATAATACTTTGTTGGGTTCCTGGTCACTGTGATATTCTCGGCAATGAAATAGCCGATGAGCTAGCTCGTAAGGGCTCGGAGTTGGACAGATCTTTTGTGGAGGTATCGGTTAGGATTCCGATTGGATCATATTTCATGACCATAAGGGAATGCACCATAGATAGAACGAATGATGCTTGGGGGAGTATTTCGAACTGCAGGGTATCTAGAGCGTTATGGCCTAGTATTAAACCAGCAGATTCGAAGTCGTGTAAACCCAAGGATCATTTTTGGCTTGATTACTGGTCACCTTACAATAGGGAATATGATCAGTAAGTGGGATACTGATGCCTCAGATTTTTGTAGGACGTGTGATGATGTGAAGGAGCTAGAGACAATGAAGCATATACTCTGTCGCTGTGTAGGACTTCAGCGAAGTAGACTGAGGTGGTTTGGGAGCCATATTCTGCAAGAACTAGAGGAGGTTGCGAGCAACCTTATAGGTTTTGCAATGGGAATAAAGTGGCTTAGAGGCAGTCAGGGTTGATTTGATGGGTTTTAGGTTCCACACCTTTCTTTTTTTTTTCTTATATTTAGCTGTCTTTTCAATCTTTTACTATATTATACTAGGATTTTTCTCTTTCTTTATCTGTCAGCTTTCTCTATTACTTATAAAGGTATCACGCCCTTTTTTAACCTAACCTAACCTAACCTAAGAGAAAACGTATTGAAAAATAAATTTAAGTCCCTTTATTAAAAGTCCACAGAATTATATTTCTTGATGACGCATCGTTTACAATAATCAATGTCCTTCTGTGAATTTAATTTTTCAAAATTTAACTCTTCTATAGTATTTTTCAATATTTTAAAACTGTGAAAAATAAATTGAAGTCCCTTTATCAAAAAGCCACAGAATTATTTTTCTTCTATGCAAAAATTATTTTAAATTGCAATTTTTCACAAAATATGACACCAAAATATGCATTTATGGCAAACTATGCAAAAAAAATGCTATTTTAAAGTAAATTTTCTGATTCTCAAATATATTTAGTTTACACAGTTCTAGGAGTAAAAGCAAAAAAACATATATTTGCATGAACTTCCGATCCTTGATGATGACTATTGAATAGTCAGAATTTTTCTTTTCGTAAAAATAACTGCTAAAGAAAAGTTTTTGTTTTTTATGGATTTTACCAGCAATTTGTATATTTTTGTTTCTTTTAAATATTTTTTATAAAAAAAAAAAATGAAAATTTTGTGTTTTTTCTGTACGTAAGTGTGTGTCGGTCTGTAAGTATTTTTACATTTATTTTATTACAAAAAAACACATACACACACACATGTTCATTACATGCAAGCAAAAATAACCTTGAACCAAAAAAAAAAAAAACAAAAATGACTAAAACTGCAATGAGTACCATTCATTCAATGCCAACCAACAATAATAGAAGTCGTCCAATGGTAAAGGAGGAGTAATCTACACATTTGAAACTGAAACAAACACATACATTCCACTAGACAAGAAAAACAGACATTACATGTAATAATGATGATGCTGCTGATATTAATAGTTACTAGTAAAGCTTTACATTGACCACCACCTCCGTCATCAGGGCCACCGACATCACTACCATTATCATCGACAACAACGCAATTATGGTCTTGTTTGTTTATTATACCCTTCACCACAAGTGTAAAAGATATATATAAATTTATCATTCCGTTTGTAATTTCCACAATAGTCAAATAAGACCCCAAAAAGTACATATATATTTTCTGGAAAAGAAAACTTTAAAATGATGTTGAAACCAGTTTTTAGAAAGCTCCAGTTATCGGGTATATATGTTTTATACATCAAATTATAGGGAATATTTCTTAGAATGACACTAGTAAAAATCAACAAAATCCGTCCATTAATGGCCGAGATATCGCCAAAAAATAAAAACGTATTTGTTTTCGACTTTTCTAAGCCCTATATAAGCTAGCAACTTCACTTTTGCACAGAAATTCTTTTTCTGGAGTTTTTGCGGAAGAAATGAACAAAATCTTTTCATTAGTTACTGTGATATCGGTGAAAACGCTTTTTTGGACTTTGTGAAGTTTCTATATAAGCTTCGAATCTGTTGTAAATATTTTTCTAATAGCGTTTTCTTTTCTATTCTGTAAAAAATGTAATAGTGTTGCACTTAAATTTAAAAAGTATTTTACATGTTTTATGCACAAATTAAAGAGAGGATAAACATGATGCACATATTAACAGCAAATTCAGACATTTTTTCTAGAAGAATTTATGTTTAATATTTATGTATAAAATTATGAAAATCTCATAAAAATTCTAAAATTTCACCAAAAATTTCAAATTTCACCAAAAAATCCTAAAAATCACTAAAAAATCATAATTCGGTCATTTCACTAAAAATTCGAAATTTCCCAAAAATTTCAAAATTTCACTAAAAATTCGAAATTTCACCAAAAAATCCGAAAATTTACTAGAAAAAAAAAATCAAAATTTCACCAAAAAATCCGAAAATTTATTAAAAAAAACAAAATCTGGAAATTTTGCTGAAAATTGGATATTTCACTAAAAATTCAAAATTTCAACAAAAATCGAAATCTCACCAAAAATTCGAAATTTTGCCTAAAATCCGAAATTTCAAAAAAATTTTAAATTTCTTAAAAAATCTGAAATTTCACCAAAAATTCGAAATTTCGCCTAAAATTCAAAATTTCACAAAAATTTTAAATTTCACTAAAAATTGGATATTTTACAAAAAACTCGAAATTTCACCAATAATCCGAAATTTCACAAAAAATTTAAAATTTCAAAAAAAATTCGAATTCACCAAAAAATCCGAAAATTTACTACAAAAAAATCAAAATTTGGAAATTTCACAAACAATTGGAAATTTCACAAAAAATTTAAAATTTCAACAAAAATTCGAAATTCACCAAAAAAATCCGAAAATTAAAAAAAAATCAGAATTTTGTAATTCCACGAAAAATTTGAAATTTCACAAAAAATTCCAACATTTCACCAAAAATTCGAAATTTCACCAAAAAATCCGAAAATTTACTACAAAAAAATCAAAATTTGGAAATTTCACAAACAATTGGAAATTTCACAAAAAATTGCAAATTTCACTAAAAATAGAAAATTTCACTAAAAATTCGAAATTTTACAAACATTCCAAAATTTCATCAAAAATTCTAAATTTCGCCTTAAATCCGAAATTTCACAAAAATTTAAAATTTTACTAAAAATTTAAAATTTCATAAAAAAAAATTCCAAATTTTACAATGATCTGAAATTTCACCAAAAATTCGAAATTTCGTCTAAAATCCAAAATTTCACAAAAATTTTAAGTTTTACTAAAAATTAGAAATTTTACCACAAACTCAAAATTTCACCAATAATCCAAAATTTCGCAAGAAATTTAAAATTTCAACGAATATTCGAATTATCACCAAAAATTTTGAATTTCGTAAAAAATCCAAAATTTCATCAAAAAATATTTCACCAATAATCTGAAATTTCACCAAATATTGAAAATTTCGGAAAAAATTTAAAATTTTACCAAAAAAATCCAACGAAAAATCCGAAATTCCAAATTTACACAAAAATCCGATTTCCTTCGATTAATTTTTTTCTTATGTACTCTAAAATATAACACAATTACAGAATTGATCATACATTTTTTGTTCTGTTTTAATTATAAAAAGGATACTATTTTATGAGGGTAAGGATAATATTGTTCAGTTTTTGAATTAACCATATCGGACTTTAAACAACCAAGTTATAGGTAAAAATCTGAAAAAATTACTAAAAATATACAGGCACGAACATATATAAAAAGCATTGTAATCGCTTTCAGTGTGTTGTTTTTTGTTTAAGCATGCATCTACAGTGAACGTCAAAATAAAGTGTACAAAAGTATTTGTTAAAATGAAGTTTTTATTTCAGTCTTTTAATAAACGATTAAACTTAATATTATAGGGTTTTTAAAACATTATTCAATTCTCTACTTAATTCAAAAAAAGAAGAAAAAAAATCTTATAACGATATCTTTATTTTCGTATCTTTTTACATAATCAGGACGTCTTTCCTGATTAACTACCGATATTAACGGCTTCTTTCGTGGTAAGCCATGTAAGTAACCCATTTGCATGTAATGCTCGTTGTATTATTATTAAATGGGTGCACTTACGATAGTACCTGATGTAATAGAAACTTGGTGCCATATTTTAAATGGATTCTTCTTTCGTCGGCCTGCAGCTGTCTGATTTTCTATTTTGCCGAATTTTTCGTACTTATCAACTATTTTCTTCATAGTATTATGACTTTTGTTGATAATGGAACCAATCTCACGAAAAGTTTTACCTTCGTTACGAAATTTTAATACAAGTTCTCTAACATCAATGGAAGTTTGTTTACCCATTTAAACAAAAATAATAATTTACATTACATAGTAAGTTATCACCCTGCCACTCACAAATAATTAAAATGAAACATGAACAGTTCCAGAAGAAATTTTGCTTAACTGGTAAGCTAGCTGGTATAATTGGAAACAAAAATAAATTACTTATTTTTTGCCTGAATAACAAAAAAAAAATTGCCTTCAGTGCGATTTGAACTTGGGCACAAATTAACCATTCGCTTTTAATGACTAACGTCTTACTCAGTACACCATCTTGCACTTAATTTTCTAAGTGACCAACATTTTTTTAGTACAAAATATCTTTTTATACATTTTGTTAAAAAAAACTTTATGAGGTTCAGCAAACAACCCTTTGATTGTTAATCCAGCCTTCTAGCCAACTGATCCATGCGATTGTAATATTACTGTGCCATTATACTATTGAGTACTTATTTATTTAATATAGATTAGGCAAATAAAAATGACGTCTCATTACTAAGAAACTACTTTAATAAGTAATTGCCATTACCGAGAACCAAAAAGTTTTTGCTGGGATGTTTCGATAGAATGCAAGAAACAAGTAAACAACCAAATATAACGGCATTTTTTACAGTACAACCTCGTTAAAATGCTACAAAAGTAAGCTGCACACTTTTTTATTTTTGATGTGTAAAATATGGATTAGATTTAGTTTTTGTTCTACAACTTTTGTTGTGGTAATTTTTTTCCTGTTTTTTTTTAGAATTAAGTACAGAATTAAACAATGATTTCAAAAACCTATAATGTTAAATCTAGTAGTTCCTTAAAAGACTGAAATAAAACTATATTATAACAAATGTTTTTTTCTTTTTGTACACTTTATTTTGACGCCACAGTACATACACTGCCTGCCACTTGAATAAGGAATCACATTTTTTTAACTTTAATTAATTATATCTCCTAAATTAAAGTTCAGAAAAAAATAATTTTTTGCGCAACCGAATTTCAAAGTGTTGGCTTTAGTTTCCTGAAGAAATAAAAATTATACATATTTTTATTATACTAAAATTATGCATTTATTTAAAGATATGTATTTCTGTGGTACCTTTTTCACTTGAATAAGGAATATTTTAAAACTAAGCAAACTGTAATTTATTTTTAAATTTTAGGTTATAAAAATGAAAGTTATTATCCTCTAGCATTCAATTAGTAATGAGTACTGCCACCATTTTTAGAAATAACCTCAAAAATGCGACTTGGCATCGACTTGTATAATGAATCTAAGTAATTTAGCGAAATTGAACTCCATGCTTCCGTTATTGCATCCTTTAAGGATTCTATCGTCTCAAATTGTTTTCCTCCTTCATAAACTTTTCTTGCAAGCCAACCCCAGACATTTTCCATTGGATTTAGGTCTGGTGAATATAGGGCCAATCCAAAAGTGGAACACCTTGTTGATTAAGCCATTGTTTTACTGATCTGGCGTTGTCGTGTTGGTACGTCCATGGTATGGGTCCAAAGAAATCATTAAATTTCGGAAATGCTTCCTCCAGAATGTTTTTGTAAGTCGTTGCAGTCATTTTGTTGGATACAAAAACCAATTCTATGGTACCGTAATACGAAATGACACCCTATACCATTATTCCGCACTCTCAGCTGTATCTGCGGCTCAAAATAATTCCTCCTTTTTTAGGCCATGGAAGTAATAGTTATACCCGTCGGGACCATTAATGTTAACCTTTTTTTCAACGGAAAATATAACTTTAAACCATTTTTCGGACCATGTTATTGTATTTTTGGCAAACTGTATACGTTGTGATTTGCGTTTTTCATTAAGTGGTGGTTTTTTGCAGTTTTCGTCGGACTATGTATTCTTAGACAGCCACTGACTCCACTTTTTTCACATATTTTTGATACCGACATGGCAGAATTTAATGCAATTCTAAGAATTTTTCATCTTTCTTTTGGAGTTGTTGCCTTTTTTTCTTCCGCCCTTTCATGTTTTTTCCATATCTTTCCACGTTATTTAAATAATTGTACACAACTGTCTTTCCTCTATTAATGTTTTTGGCTATTTGGACCGGATTCTGATCCTGAGATTTCAAAATCAGAATTTTTTCTTTTTCAGACTTATTGAGAGCCTCAGCACGTCCCATTTTGAATAAAAACTATTTAAAAACTATCAAATTAAAAATTCTCTAGCCGTTTATATTGAAAGAAATTCAAATCATAGCCTTCCTGATTAATATTAAAATAATTCCTTATTCAAGTGACACACGAAAAAATACCACAGAAATACATGTCTTTAAAATAAATGCATAATTTTAGTATAACAAAATATGTATATTTTTTATTTCTTTAGGAAATTTCTTTGAAATTTGGTTGCGCAAAAAATTATTTTTTTCAGAACTTTAGCTTAGGAGATATACTTAATTAAAATTAAAGAAATGTGATTCCTTATTCAAGTGGCAGACAGTGTACATACTTAAGTATATAAATTTAGTAATCATCAGAAGCTATTAGTGTTGTTGTTTTTTTAAGGAAGCAACGCTTGCTATGATAGTTTAATTTTGTGTACATTTTTGTAGTTTGGAAAAAATTTAGATTATTTTTGTAAGTATAAATGTGAAAATATGAAAGCATACTTTCAGGCGAAAGTTTTATTATTTGTTGATCGTATAAAAAATTCGGCACAGCCGAATATAGCGCTCCAACTTGTTTATACCAGCAACTGTTTTAACTTCTTCTCCATCATCATCATCCATGACTTTCCATCAATATCTATGTGAAATGCTGATGTCGTGTGAATAATTATAAGGTGTTAAAGGTGATGTTAAGGTTAACAGTTTTACCTCATATTACGCAGCTGAAAATTTATTCATGTTATGCGTTTTTGAATGGGAAAAACTACAAATACAATACGTTGCAAACAACTAAAAACAATATTTACTATTAAATGCTTTTTAAAGCTCCATAACAGCAGCTCTATGTTTGAATGGTTTCTATATTGTGGGTTTTTCGTCTTTGTTGCTGTTATAATAATTAACAATCACTAAAAGCTACAGCCAACCACCATTTAGCTACTGTTTTTTTTTTTTTTTTTTTTTTGTAGCTAGTCATCTTTTATTGCACTGCATTTGCCTTTGACCTCTATTGACGTCATTCATTTGGTTCGTTGTTTTATTTTGCGAATACATACACTCAAACAAACAAAACGTTATAATGTTGACCACAATTCTGTTACAGCACCACAATTTACAACACAAACATTGGTTAGTTTTTCGATATAGTCAAGGATAAAGGCAAACCTACAGTATAAGGAAATGTTAGAGAAATGAAATTAGTAAGAATTGGTTTGATTTTGAAATCTTCTAAAGAAAAAAGTTTAGTCTCAATTTAAAAACTTAATATAATCAAGGCTAAAAGTAAACGTAGAATTATAAGGAAATGTTAATCAAATGAAATTAGTTAGAATTTGTTTGATTTTGAAACCTTTCTAAAAGACAGTTTCGTAACCATTTGAGTCTTTTCTACTTGGCGCTCGCTTTGGACTGCTGCAATTTTGAGAAGCCAAATTTTGAAGCGTTTATAGTTATTAAGAATCCTGTGTTATCAGCAGGGCAACCAAAAACATGCTCTAAAAAATGCTCTATGTGCATAAAAAATGATCTTAAAATCCTAAAATATGTCCCTAAAATGAAAGCACATACATATATATATATATATATATATATATAGTAATTGCTAAAAAATGTTCTCTTAAATGTAAATGTACCATATGCAAAATTGTGCTCTTAAATATAAAATTTGCTGTAAAATAATTATTTTCTAAGAAAATATAACAAAATATGCTGTTTAGCTCAAAATATGCAGCAACAAATCGATGCCAAATTTCTTCAAATTGTCTAAAACGAATAAATAACTAACAGCCCAGAAAACAAATATTATTTTGCATATTTTTGGTTGCACTGGTTATCGACTACACCCAGAAAAAATAGACAACATACCTGTTGAAAATGATACCATACAGTGTCAATAGGGAATCTGCCCCGTACGTAACGAGAATTGAAACCAATTGGCATCAAGTTGACACCACTTCAGTATGGAATTGTTAAATAAATTTTTTTCTTTTTCTTTTTTTCTTTTCCACAATCACTATCCGGTTCGAAGGACCACAAACAAGTTGCAATCCCTTGTTTGGTGATACCTGAGGATCGATTCTGTTTTCATGAAAATATGAAATGAAAAAATCTTTCATTAGTTCACCGAAAATCTGATTCTTATTTCAATGCTCTTCGAAAAATGTTTGTCAACAATTTTTCATGTGAAGAAAAGTTTTTTGACAAATAAAAGTCTATTGAAAAAAATTAAGTGATGTTTATCAAGCGTTTTAAATGTCTTTTTAAATGTTTAATTTTTAGTTATAATTAATAATATTAAAAAATATTTTAAGTTTTTACAATTATAAGGTTTATGCAACGATTTTATAGTTGCATTTTTTACAATTAAGATACATTTTTGAATTTTGAATTTTGCACATACATATACAAAGGAATACTAATGTCTCTGAAATTCAAAAGGTATTTCTAAAAAGGTCACTATTTTTTGTCCCGTGTTTAAAATTAAATGCAAAAACATATTAATTATGTCTATTTAAAAATAGATATCTTCTTATTTTTAAAAGAAATTATTGAAAGGAAACAATATATAATATTTTCATAGGATTTTTATTTTTCGTAATTTAAATGAGAATAGCTCAAAATGAGAAAATAAATGAAAAATATCTATAAAATGAAAATGAAAATATTTTTATCATAGGAAAAATGTTACAGAGCAAGAATCGACTTTCAGAGCTGAGTATGTAAACTACAATTAAATACCAGTAAAACGAAATATAAATTCTGGGCTACAGCACTTCTGATCAACATTCATGATGTCTTCTTTACTTAGGTTTCCATGAAAACCAAAATATAGCATCCAACTTACACTGGCATAATTTTTATAATTCAGATTTGAAAATTTACAAATTTGGAACCAGTTAACAAACCTAAACCCGTCAACGCGGAGGTTATATATGTGGTTGAAGTATAGTCAATCCACATCCGGTTCGAAGGATCATACAAAATTTAGAATATTCTGTTTTCTCTGTAACACGTGCCGCAATACATTTGTGTCATTTTTACATTTAACATGGCGTCCGTCTTGCCCTGGCACAATTTTGATGAGGTAAATTTGCAACTCCAGAATTTAGAAAGCCTAGGGTCGTTAACGCTGTTGTTATGGATGTAATACAGCGTCGCCAATGAGTATACAGTTTGAAAGACCATAGCAAAGCAAATTAGAGTAGGTAGACTAATAATGATTCAATGAGTATCCAGTTCGAAAGACCATAGCAAAGCAAATCAGAGTGGGTGGACTAATAATGATTCTATTGAACTGATAGCTGTAAAAATATGCCCAAAAATACTAACTTATTCGTCTCCTACTCATACATACTACCAAATTCTTCAATTGATATATGATAAACATCTTTCCGCTATTCAGTCTTTTTTAAACAATCTAAACCACAAGATATAGTTAACTGATTCCTAAAAAAAAATATATAAACTCGTTATTAAGCTTGGAATAAATCGACCACGTACATATATAATCCTTTTGGAAAACTTTTAGACCGAATGAAACGTTTCTATATAATTCAACTCCAATTATTTATCCTGAAGATCCTGAAGATCGTTACTATCCAACACTTAATTTAGAATTTATTCTGCCAAATTATGTACCTGATTCCTGTTCTAAAAAGATAAAATTTACTGTTTCTCTCGCACAAACTATACAAAACTTAATAACTTATTATTTAATATTGATTGGAATTTCGCTCATACCATTTAAAATTTTTATTCAATATTATATAATTGAATTTCGATGACTGTTCCTAAAATTGCTATTCGTAATAGCAACGGTCCACCATGGAATAATAAAAGCCTTTGCAATGCGAAAAATGGGAAAAGCAAACTTTTATATTTCTTAAAAAAAAACTGTCTTATCTGTTGATTATGGATATTACTCGATTGCACGATCGGAATATAATAATACAAATAAATTAGCATACGATAAGTATATTATTCGTAAGAAATCTCAAATGAAGTCTAATCCTAAATCATTTTATAAATTTGTCAACTCCAAACGTAGATCATAAAATAACCGTAAATTTCTTAAATTCGGGTCTCTTGAAGCAGATAACGATGAATCGATCAGTAATATGTATGCTGACTTTTTTGCTACTACATATTGCAAAAACTCATATGATACTACTTCATGATATCACAGTCATCTGGAATACATTCATTCAATCACGGTCCAGATGGAATTCTAAGCTTCCTTCTGAAGAATTATGCTGAGACTCTGTGTTATCCACTTACTAATTATTATTTTCAATAAGTCAACTGAAACATATTATTTACCACCGATATGGAAATTATCGTTTGTTCAAAAGTAGAGGTAAACATGAGGTGTCAAACTTCAGAAGAATTGCTAAATTTATTGCGATTACCAAACTACTGCAAAAGATTCTCACAGATAGCTTGTTTCATCAAATTTCATACGTTTCAACACCATGTGAACATGGTTTCCATAAATCTCGCTTTACATTAACTAATGTCCTGGAACTTACCGCAATCATAAATGATGGCTTTACAAAAAAAAAAAAAAAAAAAAAAAAAAAAAAAAAAAAAAAATGCAAACTGATGTGATTTATACAGACTTAAGTAAAGCCTTCGATAAAGTAAATCACTACCTTCGAAGTCTATTAATGTTTCCTCTGGTTTTATCCAAGGTAGCCACTTTGATCCCATCTTATTCACCTAATTTATAAATGACTCTCCTTCCCTTCTTCAACACTCAAATGTAAACAAATAACTCTCTACAAAAGCAAGAAATTAGATTCGTAGTACAATATTAATGGGAATACGTTGGAAAAGGTTCAAAACTTTCTTGACCTTGACATTCTCCTTGACCATAAATTAAATTTCTGTGATCATATTTCGCTGATAATAAATAAAGCTACTGGTGTGCTTGGATTTATGAAGGAATTTTCAGATTTCTATATTACGAAATATGTATCACTACTTCGAACAATTTAAGAATACGAATCAACCATATGGAATCCTTCTTATAATCCTTCTTATAATATATATATATATAAAATCCATTGAATCAGTACAAAAAGAATTTTCAATATTTCGCGTACGTGGTCTCGGATGGTATTCGTATGTACTACCACCCTATGAAAGTAGATTTGTTCTTATAAAACTTCCAACTCTAAAAAGCCGTCGTTTAATGCTGAATGTTTCTTTTATACTGGACCTAATAAGTGGAGAAGTCGAGTTAGAGTACCCGCTAAGTAAAATTACCTTTAACGTTGCATCAAGACCTTCTCGAAACTTTAAACTATGCTAACAATGACCCTTTTCATTCCTGAATGTATAAACACAGCAAGTCCGGATTTTTTTAAATAGCCCGCATTGTTAAATTAGACAAAAACTTAAAAGGCAACGGAAAATAAAAAAAAAAAATTAAATTTAAAGTGGTGGATCCAATATAGCGTCCAAAATATTTTCTTTTATTATTTGACGAACTTTTAAAAAATCACATTTGACAAATTTGTGATCCTTGAATAGGAATAGGGTTTTTGATTTTCTAATTCGGAAAGGTAGAAGCAATATGGCAGGCATAAGTGGGCCGTGATATCTGAATTTTGGTCACAATTAGAATACTTGGTGAACTTTTCTATAATATAAAATTAAATATTCAAAATGGCGGATCGAATATGGCGGCCATTATTTTTTTCATTATTTGATACAATTTAAATAATCACATTTTATAGATTTGTGGTCCCTGAACACGAATTTATTTTTCAATTTTTCGAATTCGGAAACGCGGAAAAAATACCACGAAAATTTTCGGGAAGGGGGGAAATTATGGTCAATTATACACCCAAACTCTTGAAATTTGATAGTATTTGTAATGCCGATAAAAAATCCTATGCGCATGTTGAAGACCAATATAATCACTAAAGCATATTACCAGGAAACATTTGCTATTGAAAGTAATGGATCGATTTCAATAAATTTCTATAAAGTTCATCTCTAAGTCTAAAAAAGGACTGTGTCAATTATTGTTAAATAATATTTAAAATTACACCACATATTTCGAAAACAAAATTTACATAAACACTGATAGAACATTTTTAAAATTTTCTAAAATTTGAACTATTGGATTCAGAATTTCCGTTATGATGTTTTTAAAATTAATATAATTTTAGAATAATTTGTTAGACAATCTCAAGAATATTTAAGGATAAAATAGTTGAAGGACAGTTCTGACATTACAAAAACGCAAAAGTTTAAATCAAACATTTTTACTGCAATTTCTAAATCATAATCTATTATTTGATACCCATATCGGCATTTGTTGAGCAACTAAAAGATTTTAAAATAATTTATAAACAAATTATTAATATGTCTCCGTACAATTTTTGATTTTGCATCGTAACTGCCTGACAACGGATTTTTGTAGGTTGAAAGTCATTGGTAGCTAAATTCAATATTGTTTTATCTAGACTAAAGTGAAAATAATTATGGAGTGCAATAATAAGCAAATTTCAATGGATACAAAGAAAATTATTATTAATCTGAAAAATGAAGGAAAAAGTCTAATCGAAGTCAGTGATATTGTAAAAAAACCACGTTGTTCCATTCAATACGTTATTCAACAATTCACAAAAACCAGTACAATCGCTAACAAACCGAGGAGTGGCGACCAAGAAAAATAAACCACCACCTAGGAAGAAGAATTGTACGAACTATAGAATGTAATCCAAAAATCAGAACATGTATAACTGTTAATTAACCCCCAAACTATAAGAAACGCTCCTAAACGAAATGGATACAATGGCCGGGTAAGCTGCAAGAAGCCCCTTGTTCGAAAAATTAATATGAAAAAGACATCGAGCATATTGATAAAGATCTTTTATTTTGGGATCGAGTTATTTTCAGCGATGAAAGTAAATTTAATGTTTTTGGTTCTGATGGAAGAAAACTGGTATGGGGAAAGTCAAATACTGAAATGAACCCAAAGCATTTGACTCCAACCGTAAAGCACGGAGAATCCACCCAGCTCAGTCACCTGATCTGTACAGGATTGAGCATCTATGGGATCACTTGAGACGAAAGATTCAGCAGCACAATATAACGAGTAAGGAATGGTTAAAATCCGTTATTAAGGAAAAGTGGAACAAAATAGATTTTCTGACAGCAACAAAGCTGGTGCATTCCATGCATAGCCGTTTAAATGCTGTAATTGCTCAGAAAGGAGGACCTAATATTGGGATTTTTTTTTGCCATACAACGGTTAACTGTAAAGAGACTTTTTTGGTGTTATTTTTCGTGAAATTAATGAATTTATGTAAAATTTTATGTTTTTAATCAAAATACTTGCAAATTTTTCTTATGTTGTTTTCTAGTTAATAAGTTTTTTTTTTATAAAATAAATTCAAAAAATTATAAAATATATACTTAGAGATGACCATAAAATGATAGTTTATCATTTATATATACACTGAATCATTTAAGTCTACGTACAGATATTAAAAGTGACCATAAAACTATCATTTATATATTAAAAGTGACCATAAAATGATAGTTTTATGATCACTTTTAATATCTGTACGTAGACTTAAATGATTCAGTGTATATATAAATGATTTTGTACGTTGTAATAAATAAAAAATGTCAGCCAAATGTTATAATTAGACTTCCACCTCTTACTGCTAAGAAACGGTAAACCTCATTAAAATAAAAATTTAAAACCATAAAATCTAAAGATTATAAATCTGTATAAATTGTTCCCTCTATCTGATTTGGACTTTTTACGAAAGTCTAGAGTGAGACGTGATATTAATATAACACCAAATTAAATTTAATCTCACGAAACTATTTTATATAAAATACAATCATTTGGAAAAGAAAATTTCCATGTAAATCTCCACCTGCCTTAACTTTACCCAGATATTGAAATTTGCAGCAATACAAATTTCTTAAAGACTTCAATAAAGACTGATTAGTAAAATTCCATTTATTAGTTTCTTAGAACTTTTCAAACTTCCAAGCTGCATAAAAATTATGACTTTTCTAAAAACTAAACAATTAACAGAACCACAAATTTACATCAAATTTATTTTACAAATAATTATAATGAAAATTAACAAACAATACATCTCATAAATAAGAAAATCTCACAATAAAAAGAGTAAGAAAAATTTAAATTTTAAACAGATCCACACAAAACATTCAAATTTTTACATCCTCTCTTTGTAACGATCTCTAAAATACGATAATATAAAAGCTTTCGCAAACTTTTAGCTCCCACTGTCCCTGAAGTAATTATGTATGTGTACATTTGATTTCATACATATGTACATAAGTATTTATGTATTAATGACACTGTATGAGTTTCCTTATTTATTGTTTTTTTTTTTTTTTTTGTATATCATTTGAAAATTAATAATATTTTTTTCTTTTGTGGTTTAAAACTCCAAATGAATCTATTGTTTTTTTTTCAGCAGAGGTAGCCATTATACGAGTATTATTGCTACTATAGCATTGTTTTTGCAATTATTTCAACTGCCACCTAGAAATACATATTTATGTTGTTAACTTATTCACAAAGTGTTCAGTTATTAAATATTTTATTGCACTGCTTGTTGGTAAAAGTTAAAAAAGAAAAGTATTATTAACGCTACATAGTTGGCAAACGACAATACAATTCAGGGGATTAAAAATATAGTTGGTTTAAAAGCCAAGGGGAAAAGAAAAGCACAATTTGAAAATATTTAAACCAACACAGCAAATAATTTAAACACCTTTTAATATGTTTTTTAAATATTTCAGATAAATTTACATATTTAAAAAAATTATGGCTTGAGTTTTTCTAAGCAAATAATTATTTGAATTTAAATTAAATTTAATAAAAAAATAATATTTGGTTTTAATATTTTATTGATTGTAAATATTGTCAAACTCAATATAAAAAACAACAAAAACAATTTCCTGTATTTTGACAAGTTCATTAAAACTAACAATAAAATTATTAAGGGCGGTTCAATAAGTCCGTGACTTTTTGAATGAAACACAGTTTTTTTTTTTTTTTTTTTGCAAAACAAAAATTTATTTTTCAACATGATCTCCTTACAACTCAATACACTTAGTCCAACATTTCTCCAGTTTTTGTAACCCTTCAAAAAAATAAGATTTTTCGAGGTCCTTAAAATAGGCATTTGTTTGGTCAATAATTTCATCGTTGAAGCTGAATCTCTTTCCACCGAGCCATTTCTTTAGGTTTGAAAATAGAAAGTAGTCACTAGGGGCTAAATCCGGAGAATATGGCGGATGAGGTACCAATTGGTAGCCCAATTCATAGAGTTTTGCCATTGAGACTGCACATGTGTGCACCCGTGCATTATCTTGATGAAAAAGAACTTTTTTCTTGGCCATAAGGGGTCGTTTTCTTTTTAAATCCTCATTATATCGGTCTAATAAGCTGGCATAATATTCGCCATTTATTGTTTTCCCTTCTGAAGTTAATCGATATGGATTATCCCGCGTGCATCCCAAAAAACTGTTGCCATCACCTTATTGGCCGACAAACTTTCCTTGGCCTTCTTAGGAGCAGGTTCACCCAGAGAAACCCATTGTTTAAACTGCTGGGTCTCC